>JABUQX010026075.1:0-20131 GCA_015478945.1 Trachelipus rathkii
ACTAACGGATCCGCATTACGATTCTGTACATTTACAATATATGTTCAGCAAGTTCTCTGGAATAAATTATTTCATCTACGAAAATTATCTCTTGAAAAAATTTTCATACCAAAATAAGCTCCGATCTGGAATCCCGGATCGGCAAATCCGCTCTAAGCGTTTCTGCAACTATTTGAAATTTGTTCATACGTTTTCTGGCATTAAATTTTTTCACTATAAAAAAGTATTTTTGAAAAAATACATACAAACACACACAACTACGATACTGACTCCGCTCCGTGCTCTAACTCCAGCAACAATATACTTCGCTCCGATCTGAGCATTATATGAACTAATTAACACAACTACTATCATATCATATTATACTAATAAAGTTTTCACTAAAAATATTTTTAAAAATAATTCATCACCCAGGATCGCTAGTTTTCTGCCTAATTTTGACAAATTGTTCCAGCACGCAAATTTACACACTCTTCGTATAATAAAATTTTTCACTCTAAATAATATTTTTTCAGAAAATCAATACTCTGGCTTCCGACTTACAATCTCCAATAATTGAATCCGCTTCCGGCTTCCCGGCTCCCGGCTTCCCGGTCGGCTCGAACTCAAAGCAGGATCCGATTTAAGGATTCTGCAGCCTTTTGAAATTGTTCAGCAAACACACACTGGGCAATAAATTTGTCATCTAAGAAAATGAATTTCTTGACACACTCTCATCACACAGGCTGTAGAGAGGCAATCCAGTCGAACCTTCCTTAAGTTTCTGCACTTTTGAAATTGGTTCATGCATTCTTCTGGCATAAACGTTTTTCACAAATAAAAATATTTTTTGAAAAAAATTCATACCCAAGTTTTCCGGTCTTCCCGCTCAGGCTTAGGCTTCTCTGACTTCACCTTCCGATTCCGGATCTGCAGACGTAAGGTTATTACTGCAACTATCTGAGAGAGGTTGTTTAGACGACTTCGGCAAAAATTCTTCATCTAAAAACTAATCCTTGGGCTGAAAAATTAATTAATATAGCTCTATTCATCTGGCGGTTTCTGTGACTCGAAGGAGAGAGGACGCCTATAAACTCAGTTATAAGTGTGATGTGGATCGGACAATAATCTGTCACTATTTTTGAAAACTGTTCACAGTCCTTCTGCATCAAATTTTTTTATTCTAAAAAATTGTTTTTCTTAAAAAAAATTGTATAGCGCGCAGAGGATTCCGGCTCTCGATTCCGGCTGCCCGGTTCTCCGGATGTCCGTGGATCCAACTAAGGTTTCCTCTGCCTATTTGATAATTGTTTCATGGGCGCACGTTGCTTCTGGCCATATAATTTTCACCTAAAAAAATATTTTCGAAAACACAAAAATCCAAAAAACCTGACGAGCATAATCACCGGGGGCCCCTTTTTTCTTGACCTTCGGCTCCACTCTTTGACTCAAGGTCCCAACTCGATCCGATACACGACTAAGATACTGCACTATTTGAAAATTGTTGCAGTCTCGGTCTTCTTGCTTAAAGTTTTCCCGCTAAAAAATATTTATTTTGAAAAAAATTCATAACCAGGCTCCGGCTCCGGCTCCGGCTCCGGCTCCGGCTCGACTCGCGGGCCTCCGGCTGGACGGCTCCGGACGAGACTTTCAAAACCGCATCGGCTCCGGATCCTGCCTAAGGATTCTTACTAGGTTATAATCAACATGTTCTAGTTAAGTCTCTGGCATTTAAATTTTTTAACCTAAAAATATTTTTAGAAAAAATCATACCCAGGTCCGGCTCCCGGCTCCGCTTCCGCTCCGGCTCCGGTCCGGCTCGGGCTCCAACTTCGTGCTTTTAGCTCCGGGATTCGCGAATAAGGTTTCTGTCTGCATCTATTTGAACATGTGTTCAGCGCAGATCTTCTAAAAAAATATTCTTGGAAAAAAATCACTTCCAGCTCCGGCTTCCAGCTCCGGCTCCGACTTCGACTTACCTATTTGACTCCGGATCGGATCCGACTAAGGATTCTTTACTATTTGAAAATTCAGGCAACATCTTCTGCCAAAATTTTTCATCTAAAAAAATTAGTTTCATGAAAAAAAAATATGACCAGGCTCCGGCTGTCCGGCTCCGGCTTCCGGCCTCCGGCTCCGGCCTCCGGCTCCGGCTTCCGGTTCCGGCTCTGGCTCCGGCTCCGGTCTGCCACGTGTTTATAATGTTGGAGGTCTGATTAAAGTCATCTGTGACGATAGAATTGAGCCTAGACATTTGAAGAATATGAAAAAAGAATTAGATTTTCCATAATTATAGAATAGGTTATTTTAGAGGTTTACAAATCTGGAGATGCAATTTTTAACTAGGAATTTAGAAAATTTTTTAGTTCGACACCTCTCTTAAACCCAATTATGTATACTCTAAAAAAAATTAAAAAGTATGAAAATTTTTTTACAGAAAATAATTTTAACAACACACCCATAGGTACATTATTGTTATAACAGAAATTTATAAGAGAAGAAAGGTAATTGATACGGTACTAATTTACGATAATAGAAAGGGGAAAAATAATGTGAGAAATCTTATATTGAATTGTTTATGAGAGCTTCAAATGATTAACCTGGGGAAAGTATCTAGTTTATTGAAAGTACTGCTTCCTTTTAATTGCGATCATTTAATTTTGTATAGTAAATGTAATTATTTACTTTCGCTCTAATATTTTTATAGTCAATGTAGTAAAAAGTCACAACAACCAGTAGAATTATGACGAGTTTACATAGAGATCGATAGGCGTGAAATAAAAATCGAGAGAGAAAAAATCGATTTGAGATTTTACATATCACAACAAGAAATCTTACGGGAAGTAAGGAATTTCCCAAGCAACCCCACCAAAAAGTGTCTTAATTTAAAGATAAACTATTACTACGTATACCTAAGAATGAAAACTGTTGGCACTTCCGTTCGCAATTTAGCGAGGGCTCAAAATTCCGAAAGTATCAGATCCCTCTTAACATATGAGCTCTACATTTATCGTCTCAAGTAAATAAATAGACCCTGACTCTCATGACCGTGCTCAAGCAGCGTCTTGAACCAGAAAACACACACACTATGTTGCAAAATGTTGCTTGCAGATTATGCACACTGCGATGCAAATATTGCTTTAGGCAGCATTTTTAGCCGGTAGTTTACCACCGCTACACACTAATTAAACTACGTGTGAGAGCTGAACTCGTGTATAACCCGTTGTTCCACATTAACAAATAACTACATAATAATATAATAGTGAACTAATAATCAATATCTGTTCGACTTTTTTTGTCAAATATATTAATTACATATCATAATAATAATCTCATATATTTCAAGTATATATTATACACCAAGATAATCATATAACTAATAGGATCATAATAACACATAATATAAAATTGAATACACACACTATTAACTCAATAATCAATAAATAATAATAAAATAATAATAATAATAATCCAACAATTAAATGGAGGAATAATAAAAAAGATGTAGAGGTTAATGTAAATTAAAGAAAATTATTAGATGTATGACTATTAATAATGTAATTCATATATATATAATAATATTATAATATACACGTATTTTCGCAAGATAATAATAATACATCATATTATAATAATAATGAATAATAATAATAATATATAATAATAATAATAAAAATATAATGATAATATAATAATATTTAATAATATATAATTATATATTGAATAATAAATAAATTAATAATAAATAAATCAAATATATAATAGAAAATAATATAATAATAATAATAATAATATATAAATAATAATAATAATAATAAATTATAAATTGAGATTAAAAAATAATAAATATATATGCAGCGAGCTTCGTCTGAACTCAACGCTAACGCTCGTGCGTGCATAACGTTCTTTATCAGTCGCGCACGAGATTGACCACACTAATTAACTGTTGAGCATGATGGTACCATTATATCAATTCAGTTGATAATTCGATATCTACTTATGAAAATCTTATACTATTAACATAGATTAGAAATATTGTAACAATAGAAGGATACATTATCAAAAGTAATTTTTGAAACATAAACATAGGGTAGAGTTAAATATTTTGAATGTTTATTAATGGCATTTTTATTATTAGTTATATTACAGTCCATTCTTCATAGTGTGATATATATTTGCTTAATATAATATTTTATTTTCATGAATTATTTCCATTGATATTCCGCTAAGTATTTACTCTAAAATAATCTTTAACATTTAATTTTAGGTAATTGTTATTATTACTCTTTGTTCAAAATCCTTAGAAATTTATTATATTAATTATTATTAATTAATTACATAAAATTATATAATATTATTATTATTATTCGTTGGTTCAAATTTAGAACATTCTTTTCTTTAAGGTGCAATCCATAATTATTATATCTTTTTTGTTACCATTGCTTGTTATTTCTTCTATGACTGATGTAATTAACTTTATAATTATTAATATTATATTATATTATTTTATATTAATTATTAAATTATTATTATAATATTATATATACTCATATATATTATTTATTATCTATTATATTATCAATTATTTATTAATATTTATATATTAATTAATTATAATTTATTTAATTATTATTAATTTATTTATATTAATTTAATTATTAATATTATTGAGCTTTTTATTGATATATTATTATATTAATATTAATTATTAGTATTCAATTTTTTATTATTCTGATTATTATTATATAATTATTCATTTTTTACTGAAATTTTCTCGATTTTCTATTATTATTTATATTAGAATTACTATTTATAATTTCATTTATTATAATTAATTTATATTATTCTATAAAATATTATTATTTAATTATTAGGGATTTATATATTAATTATTATATTATATATAAATATATAAATATAGTAATATATATTATTTAAATATAATATATATATAAATATTATATTTAATAATATGTATCTTATTATTAATTATTCTATTATAATTATTATCTTATTTATATATTATAATATTATATTATAATCTTATATATATATATATATATATTATATATATATATAATGTATAATATATAATTAATTTAATTATATTATATATATTAATATATATATTATATTATATTATATATATGTTATATAATATATCTATATAATAATATATATATATATCTTAATATATATATATATATATTATATTAATATATATATAATATATATAATATATATATATTAATATATATATATATATATATATATATATATATATATATTATATATATTATTATATTATAAATTATTATCTTAATTATTAAATAAAATTATATATAGTATTTATTTAACTATAATAAATTCAATATAATATTATATATAATTATTATATTATATATTATTAAGTCATATATATATAAATATTATATATAGTATATATATATTATAATTACATAGTAATAAGATTAATTTCGTTCAGAAAAGGTATATATGATAAGTTTTTAAGGTTTATGCGTATTATGGTCTGTCTGCTGAGTCTTTGCGAGTGTGGATTGATGTGTTCCTCGATATATAAAATATATATTATATATAAGATTAATTAATACTATAATATACAATATCTATTGGTTAGGCCTTATCGTATCTGGGGTAAAATTTTGAATGTGCGCTCTAGGTATGGGAGCTACAGCTCGTCGTAAACGAGGTTCATTAAACACCCCTCTTCACCCATGAACGATCAAAGAGGGGAACAAGCTCTTACACTCACGTTCACTTTGAATTATTAAAACTTATGTTTCGTAAAAGGCTGAAATTGGAGAGCGGACTCGGAAGTCGGATTTCTGGAAAAACAAGTTATCTGAGAAATTTGAGAGTAATCAAGAGTTTGGGCCTTCATGAGCACTTAAAGAGGTGCATTAGGCACCAAGGTAGATCGGAGTTGCTTGGGCCTCTTTAGTTCTATATTTGAGATAATTAATAATACAATATAAATATTAGTGACTTTTATAAATACTGTATTGGATCTGTTAGCATCTCGAATATGAGGATTCTTCAAGATGAACGATGTGCATAAAGAGCATGTGGAAAAATCGAGAGAGATCGGTATTCGAAGTCAGAGAGGATTAAGAGTGAAAAAGTAGTCTAGATCTATCAGAGTAAAGAAGCTCTGATTCTAACTAATTTCAGCAGCTTATGGTAGCGGGAGCTGGTGCGGAGAGTCACGAGTTACATTTATAAATATATAAAGAACGTATATAAAATGCCATTTTCTGAGAATATCAATAATCACAACTCTGTTCCCTCATAGATCCGTAGAAACTCGTAGATACGTGGGTATAGAAAGATTTCGTAACAGGAGGTGTACTTAAGGGACACTACTCATAGGGGGAGATGAGTCCGCACAAAGAAATAGTCTTAAGGACGATGTTTCAAAATTACTAGAACACAGAAATATAGGTAACGAGAAGAAGAAGGAGGAAAGATAAGAGAAAGAAAAGAGAAAGAAGTCACTGAAAAAGAGAGAAGTATAACGATATTAGTACGAAAGAACACATAAACCTTTGAGAGTGAGTATTGAATGTACGATTGGGCTTGTTTTCTGTTCAATTTTCTGTATATACAATGTATATCAGTAATATTGAGGCACTAATTATTGTATACACAATACTTTTTATATATTACAATTTAATTTATTAGTTTTATTTTAAATACTAAATGTCTTTTTTTTATATATAATTTATATCAGTCGAAATCTGGGTTGGGCAACTTTTATTAATTATTCGTTGAATAAATCCTCATTTGTTTTTATTATGTTCATAAAATATTATATATGTATATTTCAACTAATTACAATTATTTTCAAAACTATATTAACGTAAATTTTTTTATCTGTTATTTTTAGGTGTCAATATTCCTTTAAGCTTAGTAAACACGTAGTAATCAGTCCATTGCACCCATTTGAATTCCTTCTTAACCCTTACTGCTCGCACATAGCCTCATCCACCTCGATCTCACTGAGTAGTTCAAGTCCTCATTTTACAGAATATCATATATTGATATAAAATAATTCTCACACATCATTGCAATTAATTTATAACATACTTAAATTATACAAAGTATCTCACTTCGCACTCCATGCAAACCTAACGATATACAATATGCTAACGCTAAACCATATGCACTAAGAGGCTATAGATTATTCACAACTATTGTTAGCGCTGACAACAGCATCTATCTCTTAACTAAAGAATAATTAGCATCCCACTATCCTAATCAGAGAGAAGAGTAACACGGTCTAACAAACCGCTTAAACAAATAAGACAATTCTGCATTCAACTTATTAAACAAAAGTGTTGCTCTAATTCTTATTAACATCAGTATAAATGTAAATCTCTAAAACAAATTGTGCCTTACAAACAAAAATATAAGTACCATATTAGTTTAATTAAAATACGTGGAAGGACACACTGAAGAACATCATAAATAACATAAATTTAAGCACAAATAAGTTCAATTTTGAACAATATTCAGGCAGAGTGTCGTAATTTAATTTATTTAAATACAGAAAATTATTTAAATATATAGTTATCTCTACATTTATTATTATTTACTAACGAGTATAGTTTATATTTGCTTAAATTGCATTAAAACTAGTAAAAATAGTATTTATTCTAAACATTACAATTAGTATATAAAAGTCTAAACCATTAGACACAACCATATTACGATATAGAAGTTAAGGAATATATATTACTATAAAGGTCAAGTAACTACATAGAAGACAACTTAATTTACATTTACACTTAGAATGACAGCGAATCCACCTTACACAAGCTCAAAAACTAACACCACACACTTCTCTACATAGCGGTAACGAATCAGTATATAGTAAATCTAATCATAAATAGCAAATGGGCGGACGATTTCAAAACGTAACCGTATTTCACACGGTTGTCAAGACACATATACTTCTATTACATAAATTCAATATTTATATTTTTTATCTATTTTATAAAAAATGATAATCATAAGTATCATCATTCAGTTTACCATATAAAATACTATTAACTTCATATAACATTATTCTAACCTATAATGCCTTATTGTAAAACAGTAGGCTTAAAACTATAACACACATTAAGTGAGAAGTTTTCATCGTTCACTCTAATTAAAATTATGATTACTAAACTACTGAACTTTATATAAAAACATAACTTTTCAACAACAACAAACAGACAAATAAATACATCTTCACTACTAACAACTAATCACAATATAGAGTATGACCACTCAAGGATGGAAATAAACACAAGATTTATTACATTATTATTTATATACATTATTATAATTTATTCATATTTGAAAGAGCGTTATATAATATATTAAAATGCATAATAAACATAATATAATATAACATAAACACATAAAAGTTTATTTTAAATATATTTTAATTCATCTTAAATCATTTAGGAGACATAGGATTCATCATAAACTGGGTAAGTTCTAATATAATATCTATCTCAAGCAAGTATTTCAACAACCTTTTATGTAAAATGGATGTAAGAATATCATATTTATATAAAAATTCACATTCACGCTGAACTAAACCATTTTACTGTCAATATTATTATTAATATATGGTTCCAACTAGCTAAATACAGTTCTCGTTCAGTTCCTAAGAAGTAGAGTAAATAAAACCATGACTACAATGCTGAGAAATACTTACTTAGTATTATTAGCAACATAGCAACTCTACTAAACTGTAACTATATACCATTAGCAATATTAATATAGTATAGGAAAGCCGACTGTTACGGTGTATATACTGCATATGAATTAACACACATAGACTTAATAATGTATTATAAGTTCCATATAAATTATCGTTAAGTATGCTATAGTATATATATAATTACAATCATATTATTATTTAAGCAATGCTGTACATATCTATTCAGATGTTCGATTATCTGTATGAAACCTATACACGTTAAGCCACGAAGAGTCGCTAACCAATCTGAACTAACTATCCTAAAAGTTGCTTACAATCAAGAGCTTAATTTAACTATTGTTTTAAATATAATTATAATAACTAAAAAATCTATACGAACGAGAGAAAAAACATATGCAATCTATTCTTAAATTATAGAGTCTTCTCAGTTGATCTCCACAAGCCTAGAATATTCAACTAGCGCAAATATAAATACATCAATATTGAACGCACACACTTATTCCTCTAGCTAAAATGCATTAGGCTTAGACGAAATTAATATCGATAATCTGATGAAATTTAACTACATAATAATAGAATATAATATAAACTAATCAATGGTATAACTATAACGGATCTTCATTAATTTCACGAATAACCTCTGGCAGAATACAAGCAATGTATTGGTATCCATCCGGTTTTACCTATTCTAAATAATATAAAATGAACACTGAACTACATAAATAGCAACTCATAACAAATACACAAAACATAGATGTTTAGAGAACGGACTCTGATAGGTACTAATCTAGTACTAAGCCACAGCAAAAAATTGTCTCTTCTGTAGTGATTAAAACTACTAACCCGTGTATAAAATAACTAAATCATTAAATGTATAATGAAGAATTAACTTTTATTTTCAACCATATCAAGCAAGAAAGAGGAGTAAAACAGAATACGACAAGACGAACGAACCAGTACAATGTCCACGTTCGAGACAGGGATGAAATATAGTAGGACTGATAGCTCAAGTACTTTTTTAATTCGAAATGTTCACATCACATGAGAAGAGACAAAACATCAATCAATGAAACATAAGACACACATATGTCTATCTAAGAGGTATAATTAATATATGTATAATAATACAAAGGAGACCTATACAGACAAATTGACGTGAAATAAAAAATGAGCTTAGACAGAAAAAAAAGGTAATATAAATATTAAAAATAAAAATATAAATAATTACTAATAATAATAATAATAATATTAAAATCCCAATCACATAATTAATTAATAATAAATATATTGGTTATATATATATATATATATATATATAATATATATTAATATATTATAAACTATATATTATATCATATAATATATATATATATATATATATAAAATATAGATATATATATAAGTATAATATAATAATAAATATAAATATAAATATATATTATAATATCATGTAAATTAATTATATTACAGTATAATTGAGATATTTGACAAGTTAAATATGTGTCACGGTTTATTCTTTTCTTCTATTTCCTTAGCATACCCTCTAAAATAACTATTACATATAACATAGGATTATATATGCATATATATATATAACTAATATAATACAATTTTTATATTATTAAAAATAAATTCTATAAATTATTAGAATACATTAAATTCACACATAGTTCTACTTCGAATAATACATAAATATTTTTAAAAACACTGTAAGCAATATTAACTTGTAAAACTTAATTATAACTTATATATATATAATGTATAATACAAAAAAAATAAGCATATGTATTAGGCTATATATAAATGTTTTATGTGAGAGATATTTGACAAACCATTACTTAAAGTCATTAAATTATTGATCTTTATATTAATTATTCACAGATTTAAATATTTTTATTATTAAAATAAAAGATATATTAATTCCTTTTTGTTAACTATTCCTTCCAAATAATCTAATATATATATATAACATGTATATTTGGGGGGATTTTTATATTCCAAAAATTCTCTGGTAACACGAAAATCAATAAATTCAGTATATATTATCCATAATTACTACCGGAAATGATTACATAAAATATTGACCTTAAATCACAAGTTTAACTCTCTAAAATGCGATATGATCTTTCAATTTGTCTAATCTGTTTACATAGCGTAGAAGATTATATATATTATAATATATATAGGTACTATGTAATATTAACACAAGCAGGAAAAAGGCGCAATATGTAAGATCAATTCCAAGCAACACTATTTACCTTACATATCTAAACCCTGTGCGATCACATACCTATACATACATTGATTATGTCTCACACTACATAACATAATAGACAGCCCATAAATCCTTATCATCACACAACACTTCATTCAATGTTTCGGGCAAACTCATATATGGTTAATAATTTATGTCTTCTACAGTACCACTTACAAACTTATTATTATTCCTGGAACTAACATATTATTTACATAGTTCTACGTTCAAAGATTCTACTCCTATACAGGATATAGATTTAACACACGATAAGAATACAGCCTTTTGAAACTATATACTCTCTGTTCGTGACGCCTCGTAGAGAGATTTTTCAAAGATTCGCAAGCAAGATATTGAAATCGACAATATTACTGTATCATTAGGCTATAGTTATAATTAAAGCGATCAAGTGATAAGTCAATAAGAATATAACCCGCGTAATATTCTTTTATGAAGGAACAGTAACCTACTCCTAGTAATAATAATCGCACATGTCAAACGAGTAACACAGTTCAACAGATACAATAGTTATAGCACCATGCACTCTCTCCGATTCGTAGTTTTGTCGTTAGTGCGACACCCACTCTCTACAAGCGTTGGACAACTCGACACGACTACGTATAAAATTTATATATGAGACATGATATTATATGCCATTATATTTTATTACGGGCACATATTTTACCTAGACACTGAGTTATAAAATTAAAATTTATAACACCTAGATTTCACACACACATCTTTTCTCTTATACCTCGACATATTATCATTTCAGCTTTAATTCTATATAATAGCCTTTTTAGCAAAGAGATACATGTAGAGCCTCTGGCTCGAGACTAGAACTTATGAGCTATCCTGGAACGCTTCTGCTTACGTAATTCGTTTTCGGCGAGTTAACTAAAACTTCGATAGGACAGATTGATTTCAAGGGAAGATTAGAAGACATCCATCATCACCTCGACTATCTCAATGGACACAAGACAGGCGACATTATTTAAGAGAGATTACCCGTTTCTATTACTTCTGGTACTGCATAAGACGAAAAGTTTACGCGGAATATGCTGCTGTTACTCGGTGGCGAAGATGTACTCTACTCAAAATCGATACATATAATACAAGCGTGTACACAGAACTAATTTCAATATCCTATATCAGAGAGATTTCTTCAATAAAATAATCCGTATGACTTTAGATGATTTGAGCACACACAACCCCTATCACCATTGGATCGTCATAAAATTCACACAGTATTGTTTAATATCTCTAGTTTATCATATTTTACGGCTTACGTATACATATGGTGTAACGAATGTCAACATCAAATAAACTCCCAACACAAGTGAACATAACTTAACATACATTGGGGCCCACTATGTTTAACAAAAGTATATCACCGACCCAAATCCTAAATGTCATCAGTCTTCACACCAACACGAGAAATGAATGTAACTGCAAAGCACAGAATCAAGAAGAAAAGAAAATATAAAATTAAGATTACAATGACACACACAAAGCCTAATCAGTGGAACTTCAAATCGTATTATCTACATGATTGTTACATTCAATTTAGGCCTTTATCCGCGCTCAGCGTTCAGTTTTATGCTTTTTGTACTCTATACTCAGGAATTTCAGTTCAGTAGCTCATTCAGCCGGCAAACATATAAATATGCCATTGGAAACAAGACAACAAAAATAACCCAAATCTAACTTACCCAATAAACAGTTTTAATCGTAACACAAGATTCAATTATGTACTACATACTTAACATAAGAGTATTACCTAATATATAGACAATTCCACATACAAAACTCAAAAGCACTAAACCCAACACAATTATCTTCCGAACGCGTTTAGACGCCTTCTTATCTCAATGCCACAATACACATACTCCTACTTACTTTATATACACATAATACCAGCTCTACCACCGCTAATACCGTTCGTCTCACTCATCAATACCATTAACATACATATTATGCACAAATTCATAACGACTAAACTGCAACTCAAACCGGCGGGCTCGAGCCAACCAGAAATTTGGTACACATGTTCGTTCTAGCTGATCCACCCGCCTACAATAGCAGTGAAAATAACTTTATTGAGATCAGCCCCCTCCATCCAGACAGTATGCATTGAACGAGAAGCATGCTCGGTTGGTCTCGTACCCATATATACTACCATTCGCACCAAAATACACCGTGATAGAGAGTGTATCAGCGTTGAAATTTAACCCTTACTCGTACAGTAAGAGAGTATCGTATATAAAGGCGAACCAGCATCTCTCTACAGCCACGAGAGAAATCCAAGACAGAATGAACCCCACTCCCTAATTAGTGCGAACGGTGCCAATCCGAATTTCAGTATGTAGATTAATCAACCTGCCAGGCACAAACTGGGGTGTAAAGCTCGGGAGCACATTACCGGGCTAATCAGGTCCACAGAAGATCAAAGTCTATAAATCGATAGGGTCACGGGGAACATAAGTGCCTTCATTCCCTTAGTGCGCGAGTATTTAGGACGTTAAGGTGAAATAACAGCTTAAAATTGCAACCCATCCTTAGGGGTGTGATCTACACAATATTTCCTTAATACATATATCCACACGATAACAAACTTATTTAACTCAATTGGAACAGAGTATAAAACCTTCTTCCAATATGTTGATGAGTGAGCGCAATCCGTGAAAAGTTTTTGTCATATCAACTAGATAAGTATCCCGTAAGATAAGTCTACACAGAGTCTAAGTCTCCTAACGAACACAGCAAGTTAATTGCGGAACATGGATTATGAAAGGTGAGACCAATTCAGTGGCCCTTCTCTAACCTATATCATGCATTTAAGAATTCTACTACCACGAGGCCTATAGGCAAGAAAAAAAAATCACGCTAAAGTCTGAACAATGTAAAAGAAATTATAATATATACTATCAAAAAAATTTTTAAACTTTTTTAGATTTTAATATATAGACATAAGTCCTTATACAATATAATACTATAACTCATATATTTATAACAAAGAACATTATTTCCTTTTTTTTACAATTAAATTTAATTAACAATATATATTAAAATAAAAAAAAATTTAACATATAAAATGTTATATAGAACCAATAAAAAAGCTACTATATATCATTCCCATATATAATATTCAATATACAATATTCTAAATAAGTAACTATTATATAAATATTGATACTAATAATATTATATAATAATTATATATGTTAAATACGAATATTATTATATCTCTGTTAATTTCTACAACTTATAAATTATCAGATAGAGCTTTAGCAGTAATATCTATAAATATATATATATAATACCAGAAAAATATAAGAATTGTATCACGAACAAATCCATATCAAATAATTATAATATAGTACATATAATATATAATAACTATTACTATATCCGTTCCATCAAAACATAAATTTACATATATTTATACTTTTTTTGAAGACATAATATATAAGTATTACTATGCTGGCAAATAAATAATATATACCAATAAATATAGTAAATATATATAATATATTATATACAAACCTTGATGAAAAATCACATAGATAATAAATAAATATACAACTAAATATATATATATAATATATACAGCTTAACTTTTATAATAATCACATATATAATATATATAATATAAAATATATAATTAAAATTATGCCTAAAAATATTCATATATCATATTATACAAAGACAATTATACACATATAAAATATAGATAACAGTAAGACGGACGCTAATAAGTATCTATCGAGGCTACTCCAAGCAAGATATATTTTATTGTGACTTGAGGAGGCACACACTCTCTATTATTATATTATATAATATATATAATTATAATATATATATAATATAAATATAATAATATATACTTAAATAAATATATATATATATTAAATAAATTAGTAAAAAATATAAATATATTAATATATATTAATCATATATATATATATATATATATATATATATATATATATAATAACCAATAAATAATTAATAAAATAACCTGTAAAAAATTAACACATTATATTTATATTTCAATCACAGGGGCGGTAAGTCCACAGGGTGGGATCAGCTGAAAGGAGAGGGCTTTGAACACCTGAAAAAGCAGAATAGCCCCAACCCCAAAATTAATACGAAATGGACAATTATTTTATTATTTACAAGCAGTAAGCAACTACTACTACAACAAATAATATTATAATATAATATATAATAATAAAGTAAAAATATAATATATATATATAAATATAATACTATAATAGAATATATATATATATATATATATATTATATATATATATATATATATAAATAATAAGATTAATATTGAAGCTCTGTGATCGTTTAATTAATAAATATATCGAAAATTGTCACAAAAAACTGGAATTACCAATAACAAAAAAAATAGAGAAAAATGTAAATTAAGAAAAAATAAGAAAAACTAGTACTAATAATTGAAGACTTAATCAACGTATGTGGCCACAATGGCTTGCATTTATAGGGCTCAAGTGACTCTGGTACGCTAATTGAATTTATAAACAAGCACGCTAGAAAATCGATAGGATAATTTTACGAATAAATCCTCCTAGGTCCAGAGCAAATGGATAGGTGACCTAACGAGCCCCAAATAAATGTTTTCTGAAGAACCACTTTTCTACTTCTATTCGTCGATCAAAAAAATTTCATGATAAATTTTTAAAGGATGAATATTGAACAATATTTAAACAGACAATCTTATATAAACTGAAAGAAAAAATCAGTCCCTTAATAATATCAAAGGCAAAATAGTGAATAAACACATTGTTAATCAAATTAAAATTTTTATTTTTCCACGATTATTAACGATTCGATAGTTTAATTCCCTTAACAACAATAGAATAGATAATTCTCACTACGAACAACAACAAAGACCACAGTTTCCGTACACTTATCCTGTTAGGTAACAGTACCGAACTTTGTGGGCGATGGAGGCAAGGTGTGATCACCTCCTTTTACTTTAAGAGAGGATTTTTTATCATTTGTCCGTGGTGTTCATATATTCTCAGGGAAAGACAATCGGCAAAATGTTAATTTGGGCGAGACTAAAATCACGATTTTGCTCATTGGTTTAAACTCGACACTGAAATTTGAAAGGCCAAAGGATATGAAGAGAGCCTCTTTCCATGAGAGGCGAAGTTCCGAGGATTGCAATCTGTCATTCGGAACTGAGTATTGCTATCACTGAAACTGCTCTATACCCTATACACATCGATGTAGCACAAATGTGGGTGGGGGTGGGATCATGTTTTATGGAGTTATTCTGGAGATAGTGGTCTTGCAGACTCTAAACTTCAGTGCAGATGTCGAAACGTTCATTAGGATTCATATCTGAAATATGTGCACTTTTTTTCGATCGAAAAGATAACACAATAAGTAACTTTTCCAACCAAAGATGGAAACAACATATTACATAGGAATATAACCAGTAGACCAGAAAAAAATCAACAAAATAGATAGTTCAGTAAAAACATGTTCAATACAGATTGGTGTGAACGTCATTGAAGCGGATTTCATTTTTTAAAATAGAGACTTATGTCTTGAGCAAAATGTTAGACGACGTTCATTGAGAAAATTAAAAGAATGGCCTGGTGAATTATTAAAGAAAAAGGTTTTATGTTTAAATTACACATCATCGATTCTGAATTCTTAACTTCAATAATACATTATAAGCGTTTAAGTAAATTTCACTTGGAATAACCTAGAAAACAATCGAGTAAAAAAACAGTTAACAAAGATTGTAACCCCATAATATTAAAGAGATATCAGTGCAATTAACTTAATCTAAGAAATACATTTATTCAACTTCTCGAAAAAAGATAGACAAAATGCAGACTCAAGAGTTTAAAAACTATATTTACAAGGAAAATTCTTGGGTATTGAAATAAAAAACCCAAATAAAACAAGAACACAACAAAATAAACTTTACCCTCCGGTCCACAGAAAGTACTCCTAAACGAATGTTTTTCAGAACATCGTCTGCACATTTTTTTCCGTTTATTAATGATCTGATTTCTTCGTTGATGATCGATCATAATTATATAAAAAACCACAATCCTTTCAAGTTTAATGTACTTTACAGTCTTCTAAAATTTTGATTCTAAACCAATCAATTGCAAATATTCATTTACACATCTTTTTAATAGACCAATATATGTCGACATTTACACTTTACATCAATAGGACCAAGGAGCGTAGAACATCATCTAAAAAATTTCCCAAAAAATTAAAATACATCATCACGAAGGAATATCACTAACAAGGGATCGGGATGTAGCTTCCATGTGTAATGTTAACATCGGAAATGCGATAAACTCACGATCATATGCTCCTGAATAAGAGTAAAAATAACATGGATACTTAAATATGCTAACTTCTTATTTGTGTATATACATGCTTTAAATTTCACAAACTTGATGGGTATTTTTAATTTTGCAGCGACAGGAGAAAACTACTTTATCCTTACCTTAGCTCTTACTATTACTAAAGCCTCCTGAAACTTGATTCCTTTTCTTTTCCACCAAAATATTAAACTCTTGAGATTGGCTAGTGGTTGCAACTTTCATTATAGCATTTAAATGAATGTCTTTCAATCTTGAGCGATATTTTGACTTGTTAATATTTAATTGAGAAAAAAATTGTTCTCAAACATATAAGTTACCAAACATTGACATTATCTCAGCGGCGAAAATCTTTATCTTTAGATTTAGGTCCCAAACATTTATAAAATGTTTTGATATCTAATTCTAAAACTTATTCTTGAGAGCTATATCATACTTCATTTATTTAACTTCGAGTTGAAGTTCTTCAGGCATGATACCCAAGTTTGTAGCAAAAGGATTTAGAAAAACATTGAACTTTTGTTTCATTTCATCAAAATCGGTGAGCGTTTTATTGAAATCACTTTTAAATTAGAAATTATACAGCTTGGATTTCTTCATGATTGAGAAGATCTTTCAAAGTGGCAAATGGAAAAGCTTTTATCTTCAGCATTTGACTGACCCAAAGATCAAGTTCCATTTCAAATGCCTCGATTGATTTTGTTAAAACTGTTATTAACGTGGTCTTTCTTTGAAAGTTTTTGATCACCTCATTCAAATGACCAGTCATGTCACCATAAAAGCTACATCTTGAATCCATTCATTGTTATTTAGTTCAGGTGTCTTGTCGAGGAGTGCTATCTGTTGTAACACTTACCACATTGCTCCATTCTATATTTAATTTATCTACAGAAGTAACCAAAGAATGGAAAATAACATCACTTGTTGTTTGGTTTTCATAGGAACTAACTTCACAAATTCTTCCATAATGCACATATTCTCATGAACTATTAGTATGAATATACAAAGTTGTGCTACATCAGTAATATCAGTACTTTTTTCAATATGAACTGAAAATGCCAGAAAAGATAGAGTTTTATCTTTAAGTTGTGAATATAAATTTTCTGAAATATCAAGAGTGCGCTGGGCAATAGTATTCTTTGACAAGGGTATATCTGAAAATGATTTAAGCTTTACATGACTTGTTATTTCCAGAGCCTTCAATATACAATTTTTAATACATTCACCTTCAGAAAAGGACTTTGGCGCAGTGACTATTTCATTCGCTATGACATAGCTAGATTGTATTGTAGCATCTCTGTTCTTTTTTTATGTTTTAAACAACTGATTTTCTATTCTCTAAGTCAAGCAATTAATTTGGGAATTAATTCTTCACAAAGTTTTTCATCTTAACGTTGGTATTTTTCTTGGTAATTAGTTTTATAATGTCATTGAACATTATAACCTTTCGCAACAGCAAATTTGTTTGTTACAAATCAAACACGTAGGCTTACCATTCAATTCGATGCAGATATATAAAATCTCTTCATGATTTGTTCAACGTTCTACATTCACTATTAATCTTTATCTGTTTTGACATATTGGGGGAATATAGTTAAGGAGAAATTTATAATATTTTGGAAGAGAATAAACTTGAGCAATATACTTAAGCTTCACCTAATCACTACACATCTCAGTAAAAAGAAAAACGTGCAGGAGGAATAGCATGAAGGCTAATGCCACCTGGCGCTAGAGGGTCACGTGACTCAATGCATCTGTGCTGCCAGCTAGTACGATTTTTATCTTTTTAAATTAAAATTAACTAAAAATTAAAAATAGCTCCCACAGCAAGGAATTTTTTAATTATTATTAATTTTTTTTTATATATAATTTAAATCAAACCCTTCGCGGGCCATTTGTTTGACACCCATGCTGTACAATGTGTAATTATTATTATTATTATTATTATTATTATTATTATTATTATTATTATTATTATTATTATTATTATTATTATTATTATTATTATTATTATTATTATTATTATTATTATTATTATTTTTAAAGTATACATATTATTATTATTATTATTATTATTATTATTATTATTATTATTATTATTATTATTATAGTTATTATGTACAAATAGATCAAATAATCGCCAATTCAGGATTAAATATGCTCATTCCCTTCACTTCTTAATAATTAAACCAATAATAATATTCCATTCTTTAATAAAACTTTCCGTTATTCAAATGTTAATATCAGAGAAAAGACTTAAAAGAACGTACAACGTAATCTCATTAGGATTATTCTATTTTGAGAGATTTATTATATTAATCTTGTTATACATCCTGATGCTGGAATAAATTTATTCTTATTAGCTTGACTGTACATCGGCGAGCATTATGATCATCACAATGGTAAGTTACATGCACACACAAACACACACCTACACACACACCCACACCCACACCCACACCCACACCCACACCAACACCCACACCCACACCCACACCCACACCCACACCCACACCCACACCCACACCCACACCCACACCCACACCCACACCCACACACACACACACTCACATTTGTCCTTAGAATTCCGTCACCCACAACCACATCGTACACATACGCACACATATATATATATATATATATATATATATATATATATATATATATATATATATGGAGTGGTGCACGAAAACGCGAAAGCGTTTTTACGATAAATGCGGGAAACGGTTAAACACCCAAATCTGAAATTGAACTGAAGTACTTTGAA
>JABUQX010026076.1:5000-20000 GCA_015478945.1 Trachelipus rathkii
TGTTTAGGCTTTAAACTTTAAACCTTCAATCAGTTATGACTGAAGCTGTGTTGTAAGGCTTGTAACTGAAGGAAGTGTGATATCATGAGGACGTCACAACACTATGACGTCACTAAGCGCCAATCCTGTTTTTAATGTAAATGGTTAAGCAAATTGGCTTCAATGCGTATTATTTTTGTGTTAATTTAAGGTTTAAAAATCGAAAAAAACGGATTTAAAATCCGTTTTAATAAAATGTATCTTTCTGCATACTTTTTATACCATTTTATGAGGTTCTAAATGGCGTTTAATCAACAGTGAATAGCGAGCATTAGTTTATAATACTTTTTCCCAGGTATAGTTAGCATATGAGCCAACACCCAACAGCTTGAGGGCAAGAAAGTAACCCAAACCCAAGGCTACTTAGCTTACTGCAAGAAACATAAATACTAAAATAGTAGCCTAGTTAATTTGTACTTGTAATATCTATGTAATTAGTATGTTAAATACTTTATATGGCCTTAGGATGTTACAAGGATACTAAAGAAATAAAGGCAATAATTGTAAGATGCTTAAAGAGAATGGTGGTATGTAATATATTTGAGTACCTTAATTTTTTTTCTTTTTTAATCTTTAAGCAAGTTAATAAAACTTATTCATAACCGGCCTTTTACTAAACGATACCATGGTAATGTGAGAGAATTTTTTCTAGTCAAAATTCACAAAGGCTGTATTTAAAATTTTTATAAACATTAATCATACAAAGATGTATTAATACATATATATTCTGAGGGGGACTCAAGTTTTTTTTTTTTATCCAATTTCATACATTCTTAAGTTTACAGTTAAAAATAAAAATAATAAAAATTATGCTACAAAAATCATAATTAAGCTTCATTCAGTTGCATTTTTTGAAAAAGGAAGTCAAAATTTGTTTCAGATTAATTATTTGATATATTAAACATAAGAAATATAGGCGACAGTAAGAAACACAGGGCCTATCGAGACTGTCCCAGTCAACCCACTAACCAAACATTCTCTCATGCAAATCAACAAAGCACCCTAGGGCTTGGTCAAATTTCTGCTAACCAAATCCACCATATTTGGGCTTAGTTCAAAAAAAAAATGATACATTGTTACCCAAAACCAATCCATATGCCTTAAAACTAAGTTATGGTCACACATCTGAGTAGCTATAACATATACTAAACTACTATAACTAAAACAGCATTCTAGAGTTTACGCACAAACAAACCAATATCATCACTATGCATCCGAACTAAACCAGACAACACACATCAAATATACCTCATCCAAACCTTGTACTTAAATGCTTGCAATATTGAGTCACACATTCAACAACCTCTTGGCAAATTCATTCCAAATTTAAACAACCCTATTGCTTGAATGACCCATAAATCCATTACTCTAACTATATTCACAGATAGGCATGCCCCTTCTTCTCCTCAGATCTCTTCTATAATTTATGCCCCCTGGTCTCCGTCCGTTGCTCTACTATAAAGAATTTAAATTGGTCATCCGAAATTACAAAGTCAACTAAGATTGTAAAACCTTTTGATAGTAACATTGTTATACACTGGTCCCTTCTGCAGATAACTACACGCCTCTTCTTCAATCAGAAAAACACTTCTCCATACACTCCTTCCAGCCTACTCCTCAGTAGCTCCTTACCCCTCAAACACCAGAAATCAACTCATTTTGATTAGCTCTACGTTGCAACTCTCTCATAGCATATCTAAAGTCTTTCTTTCAAGTAAGAGCCCCAAACTTGGCCAACAATCACTACATTAATTGGCCTTAACATTAGCTATTTATTAGTTTACTTATACTTCCTTGCTTCTTGTAAACAACATTGCGATTTATTATTAGGACATTGGAACATTTTTTTTAGGAACAATTTAGGAATATTAGAGGACAGTAAAACCAACCATGCGGCCTATCGAGACTGCCCCAGTTAACCCCACTACCAAAACATGCTCATGCAAATCCACAAGCACCCTAGGGCTTGAAAATTTGTTTGTAACTACAAATCCACCAATTAGGCTTAGTCAAAACTAATGATATATTAATATATGATACCCCAAACCATCCACATGCATAAATAACTAAGTTATGGTCACACATGCCAGTCTAAGCAATAACTGCTATTAACTAAAAACCGCCAATTTGGCTTCGTCATATTATTATATGATACCAACCCATCATAAACGAATCTAACCGTTTCTTAAATGTTGCAATCGAGTCACACTGAACAACCTCCTCTGGCAGACTATTTCCAAAATTTAACAACCAGAATGAATGATCCATGCTTTTTTATAGTCAAGATTTCTATGCTTTCTTCCTTAATTTTTCTTATTTTTATTTGCCCCCTGTCCCCTGTCCATGCTCTACTATGAAAAAATTTATTGGTTCTATGTTATCAATAGATGTAAATATTTTGTTGACACTTGTATCATGTCCCCTCTTAGAAATCGCCTTTCTACAGAAACATTCCTAACTCCTTCAAGCCTCCTCCCTCATAGCTCTTACCCTCAAACCCAGAAATTATCCTTGTTGCTCTACGTTTCACTCTCTCTAGCATATCTAAGTCTTTCTTTAAATAAGGGCCCAAACTTGTGCCACAATATTCTATTACTGGCCTAACATAGCTTTTTGAAGTTTACACCTTAATTCCAGGCTCACTTAAAAACAACATTGCGATTTATTATGCCCAGCATCTTATTAGCTTATTTCTAGTTCCAAACATTGATAGCTACTTTCAAATTACTGCTTTATAATCAACCTAAATCTTTTTCTTGGTCCACAGACTCAAGCCAATCCCATTCATATCGTAATTTAAAACTTTTATTTGAGTAACCTAGGTGAGAACCTTACCTTACATTTTTACTATTAAAATTCATTTGCCACTAATCTGCCCCAAGAAGTTATCAAGATCATTTTTGGAATCTTTATGCATCCTTCACATTCCTAACTGAGTGGCCCACTTTAGTATTCATCTGCAAACTTTAGGGAAACCTTGCATTAAGTCCACTGGTCAAAATCACTTTATATATATTGAGGAAACAATAAAGTGGCCCAGCACTGAACCCTGGTGGGACACCACTCTTCACTATTCCCATGATGATTTATTCCCATTTAGTTGTACACACTGTTTTCTATTTCGCAACCACTCTTTAATCAACCATGTACCACTCCACCTATACCAAATTGCAATAACTTTTTCATCAGCCTTATGTGGGGAACCTTATCAAAGCTTATACTAAAGTCTAAATATACAATTTCAACTGGATCTCCTCGGTCAATTTGCAGTCAGGTAATGTATTCATAAATTCTAAAAGGTTGTCTGACATGACCTAACCTTTCTTGAAACCATGCTGGGAGTCATACAATACCTTGTTATTTTCTAAAAATTTCTCTATATGACCTTTCAGTAACTTTTCCAAGAAACCTTTCAACCAGAGATGTTAAGGTAACTGGCCTATAATTTCCCAAAATCTTCCTTATTACCTTTCTTAAAAATAAATAGGCACAACATAATGCTGTTTTCCAGTTCATTCTGTTACCTCACCAAATGTTATAGATCGCATATAAAATCAAATACAGTGGGCCTTGGCAAAATGCTTAAAACTACCTCTTTCAGAAAATTCTTAACCATATATAACCATCAGGGCCGTGCAGCTATTACTTGCGACAATATGATCAATAAACGTTTAATATCTTTTTACATCAAAATTTCAAAATTCTGTAAGTCAATTTGTTACATGCATACAAGAACTATTAGTCTCTGAACTATTATCTAATCTTTCCTCTTAAACACTGAAGCCAAAAAAGCATTGAAAATGATTGACCAACTCCATTATCTGAACTCAACTAAATTTTTTCATCAATTTTAATTGGAACCAATTGTCCTATTCTTACTTTTAAATTTTAAAAGCTAAAAACTTCTTCAGGTTCTTATTTCCCTATTCCTTGCTAAATTAATTTTCTGCCTCTCTCTTGCCTCTTCTTATTGAACTTGGTTAAGTCAATTTCTAGTTTTCTTAGTAAATTTCTAAATCATTTCCCTATTACTACCCTGAATATTTTAAAACATCTGCGGCTTTTCATTAATTTTCTCTCTTTATCTCTCTTCATTCCACCAAACAGGTTTTCTCTCTGCCACCCCTAATGGGTTATCTTTAAAACATACTGACTGAATATTCATATAAAATATATGTTAAATGTTCCCACTGATAAAAACAGATTTTGGTCTTTAACTCTTATCCCAGATCCAGTATATTACTAAGCATATGTCTCGGAATTTTGGTAAAAAATCAAAAGACCCATTTCGGGGGAAAAAAAAAATTTTTTTTCCAAAAAAAATTATGCGATCGCCCAGCATCTTATTTGCTTTATTTCTAGCTTCCAAACACTGATTAGCTCCTTTCAAATTACTGCTTATAATCACCTAGATCTTTTTCTTGGTTCACAGACTCAAGCCAATCCCCATTCATATCTTAGTTAAAACTTTTATTTGAGTAACCTAGGTGAAGAACCTTACACTTTTTACTATTAAAATTCATTGCCACTTAACTTCCCAACTCAATAAGTTTATCAAGATCATTTTGAATCTTTATACATCCTTCACTATTCCTAACTGTGGTGGCCACTTTGGTATCATCTGCAAACTTAGAAACCTTGCATTTAAGTCCCTGGTCTAAATCATTTATATATATGAGAAACAATAGTGGCCCCGGCACTGAACCCTGTGGGACACCACTCTTCACTATTTCCCATGATGACTTATTGCCATTTACTTGTACACACTGTTTTCTATTCCACAACCACTCTTTAATCCAACCATGTACCACTCCACCTATACCACATTGCAATAGCTTCTTCATCAGCCTTATGTGGGGAAACCTTATCAAAAGCTTTGCTAAAGTCTAATAATATCAACTGGATCTCCTCTGTCAATGTGCAGTCAGTAATGTATTTCATAAATTCTTAAAGGTTTGTCTGACAATGACTTACCCTTTCGTAATAAAGTTCGGGGAATTATCTTATACCCTGTTATCTTCTAAATATTTCTCTATATTGACCTTTTCAGTTACTTTCCCAGAAACCTTTAAACCATGAGATGTTTTAGGCTAATGGCCTATAATTACCCAGATCTTCCTTACTACCTTTTCTTATAAAATAGGCACAACATATGCCGTTTTCCAGTCATCTGGTACCTTCACCAAATGTTTTAGATCGCTTAAAAATCAAATACAGCTGCCTTTTGCAATGGCTGGTACTACTCTCTTTCAAAATTCTACTATATATACCATCAGGGCCTGCAGCTTTACTTGGATCAATATGGTCTAGTAAACGCTTAATATCTTTTACCTCAAATTCAAATTCTGTAAGTCTATTTGTTACATGCATACAAGAACTATTAGTCTCCAAACTATTATCTAATCTTTCCTCAGTAAACATTGAAGCAAAATAAGATTTGAAAATGTTGACCAACTCCTTATCTGAACTAACTAAATTTTCATCAATTTTAATTGGAACTATTGTCCTATTCTTACTTTTAAATTTATTAAAAAGCTAAAAAACTTCCTTCAGGGTCCTGTATTACTATCCTTGCTAAAATTAATTTCTGCCCTCTCTCTTTGCCTTTTCTTTATTGACTTGTTAAGTTCGTTTCTATTTTCCTATAATTTTCTAAATCAACTTCCCTATTACTACCTTGAATTTATTTTTAAACATCTAAGCTTTTCATTGATTTTTATCTCTTATCTCTCTATTCCACCAAACAGGTTCTCCTTCGCCACCCTAATGGGGTTTATTTTTAAAACATACTGACTGAATATTCAATAAAACTTGCTTAAAAAATGTTCCCACATGATAAAAACAGTTTTGGTCTTTAAACTCTCTATCCCAGTCAGTTATACTAAAGCATGTCTCGAAATTTAGTAAAATCGCCATTTCGGAAATCTAGGATTTGTCCATTGGTAGCTTTCAAATTTGGGCCAGAATTACACCGGAGTTTTACTACTCAATTATAATTATGGTCATAAGTCCTTAAATCTTCTCAACTCTAATTTATCCACCATACTTCTTTCAATCATTAGTTAAATTAAGTCTATAGATGCATTGAGTCTGTGTGGGCTTCACTGACACTGGCTCAAAAAGTATATCATAGTATACACATTTATAAATACTAACTACGTGCTGGGTCCGTATTAGCACACGGAATCCCACTTGAATTGCCAGGAAATTAAACATGCCACCCATTATGACATTACCTTTTTCTTAATTGTTGGCATGCTGTTCTCAATACTTTCACAATTTCCGCATCTAATTCTTGACTCGGGCAGGCGAGGTCTTATACAAAATGCCCTATTCTATATTGGATTTTATTAAACATCCATCGGATATCCTACCCATACTGATTCAACTATCATGATACGTTTAAAAGCTCAGTCATTCAATACAGATTGAATATAGCTTTTAATAACATAAAGCGCCACACCCCCACCCTTATCTCTTCCTCTCACGCTGGTATAAATAAAGTGAATATCCGTCTATTTCATATTCTTGAAAGGAGTCTCCATATAATTCCTCATTAACCCATGCCTAGTTATGCAAATAATGTCCAGATTCTCATTTATGGTATAACTAATCAGCCTCATCTTTTTATTTCTAAGGCTATGAGCATCATTATTTATCTTTCATTCAACAATTAACTTTTTCTTTTTTCATGATTATCAATGATTTGAATTATAGACAAACAAGGATTTAAACACGTATTTACACAAAATTAAAATTTGGTCAAGATTATTTTTAGGTAATATACAATTAATAAAAAAAAAGAAATATAATAATAATTACTTAACAATTATATTATCATATATATATATTTAGTAACTATATATATATAGTTATAGTATATATATATATATATATATATATATAATAGTATATTATATATTACTATATATATACTATATATATATATATAAGTCATATTACGCTATATATATACTATATTGATCTAAAGTCTTAATGTCCGTTTAGAACTTAGAATGTTACAATCTTAGGGGCGTGCTAGCCCTGACTCAGGTGTGAGACGGAATGAATAAAAATGTAGGACATGAACCATATTAGATTAGTTGTGTTAGGTGTGAAGAAAAGGCGCGTACCGAGAGAAATAAATGAAAGTTGTGCAGCATGGTTTGGTCATGTGATGTGGAAAGGATGATGCGTAATCGGACGTTAGTAAGCCCGGAGCTATAGTTCGGTGAGTGTAGTTTTGGAACTCCGACCGGATTGGCGGAGACCGGACAGAAAAAGTAGCATTGAGTCCAGTAAAAGAATGTCTTTGTCAGGAGAGAAATGTGAGGTTTCGGCAGAGGCGAGAAGAAAGGTGTATTGATAGGAGAGAACTGCGGGGTGTGTAAACGGCAACGGTATTGTGTGGCCACTTGGGCCAGCGGATGAACTACACTTGAACGACTTACCATAGCTGTGGATCGCGGGTCCATGGAAGCTCATTAGCGCGTGGATTTCTGATTGCCGAACGAGTTTTACTAATTAACTGGGCCTCAGAGCTTGGTGGTAAGCTGGGCTTCTTTTCGACGTTTGTCATGTGCTCCTACTGCGTTTCTTTTCCGATGCTTGTAGCGCACCTTCACTCCCAACCTCTTGGAAAAAAAAAGGTGAAAAGAAAGGAAAAACATATATATACTATATCTTATTCTATATACTATATTATTATAATATATATTATATATAATAATATATAAGTATACTATTATATATATATTTATATATATATATCATATACTATATATATATATATATATTTCATCATATATATATATATATAAATATATTATATATCCGGTTAATTTGAAAATATATTTATTATTACATATATATATAAATATATACTATATATACTATATATATATACTATATATACTACATTAATATATATATTATATATACTATATTATATATATATTGTATATTACTTATATATATAATAGATTTATATATATATATACAGTAATTATCATTATATTAATTTTTTTTATTAATTGTATCTTACCTAAAAAAATAATCTTACCAAATTTTTTAATTTTTTAAAAAAAAAATTATTTATCCTTATTTGTCTATAAATCTCAAAATATCATCTGATAATTCATTGAAAAAAAACATACTTGCTTATGAAAGAATAACTAATGATATCAATAATTAATCTGAAACAAATTTTGAATTTCTTTTTTTCATCCCAACACAAACTGAATGAAGCTTAATTATGATTTTTGTAGCATCATTTTTTATATTTTTATTTTAACTATAAACTTAAAATGTATGAAATTGGATAAAAAAAATATTCAAATAATTTTGTAATTAATACCATCTTTGTATATTAAATGTTTATAGTTTAAATACAGCCTTTGTGTAATTTGGACTAGAAAATTCTCCACAATTACCATGGTATCTTTAGGAAGGCAAGGTTATGATAAGTTTTATTAAGTATCTTTAGATTAAAAAAGAAAAAAAAATTAAGGTACAGTCAAATCTATAAATACCACCATTCTCTTTAAGCATCTTACAATTATTGCCTTTATTTCTTTAGTATCCTTGTAACATCCTAAGCCATATAAAGTATTTACATACTAATTACATAGATATTACAAGTACAAATTAACTAGGCTACTATTTATGTTTCTTGCAGTAAGCTAAGTAGCCTTGGGTTTGGGTTACTTTCTTTCCCTCAAGCTGTTGAGTGTTGGCTCAATATGCTAACATACTGGGAACAAAAAGTATTATCAACTAATGCGCTATCGCTGATTAAAACCCATTTTAACCTTCATAAATGGTATAAAAATATTGCAAAGAACAGTTTATAAAACATTTTAAATCCGTTTTTTCATTTTTAAACCTTAAATTAACACAAAAATATACCATTGAAGCCAGTTTGCTTAACCATTAGTTACATTTTTTAAAAAAAAAACAAGGGGGGTGGGAAAGGGGAATTTGCCCGGGGGCCTTTGTGGTGATTGTAAATAGTGTTGGGTGCCTAGGGTTGTGGAGTCAAAATTTTTGAAGAGAGTGGAGTCGGAGTCGGCAATTTTGAAAAGGGTGGAGTCGGAGTCGGTAATTTTGAAGAGCGGTGGAGTCAAGAGTCAAAAGTCCGGTAATTTTCAAAACGGAGTGGAGTCGGGTCGGGTAATTTTCAAAAGTGGGTGGGCTCGGAGTCAGATTTTCAGAGGTCGAGTCGGATTCGGTAATTTTGAAGAGGGTTGAGTCGGAAGTCAGAAAATTTTTGAACTGACTCCACAACCCAGGTTGTGACGTCCTCATGATATCACACTTCCTTCAGTTACAACTTACAACACAGCTTCAATCATAACTGATTGAAGGTTTAAACTTTAAAGTTTAAGCAACAAAAAATTTCTTCTCATTCTCAAAAGAAGAAAATACTTCTTTCGTAAAGGTTGTATTTTTATTAACACAGTATTAATATGATCATGTAATCATTGGTACATGTTAACTAGATTTTCGAAAAAAAAATTAAAAGAAAATTTAACAACAGATAAAACACCTATCTTCAAATGCAATCCAAACTTAATGAATCAAGAAGTAAAATCAATTTCAGTAAGGAAATAGCCCTAACTCAGTTTATGGCATTAATTTGATATTTCAATATTTCCCCAGCCACCCACTAGTCAGGAGGCGGTACAGGAGGGCAGAGCCCTTACTACAGAACAAATGTTTTCAAGTGCAATGGCCATTTGCCTCTTTGATAATTTGAGTTGAACTCTAAAAATAATAAACTGACAATTTCAGTAACACGAATTACTGTAACTTTTTTTTTTCTTGATCTAGTTTTTTTCTATTATTATTATTATTATTATTATTATTAAATATGTTAATGAATTTACATTTATACAGTTAGCTTTATTTTTACTTTCAGATGAAATTAAAATGATTGGCACTTTTCTTATTTTATCATTTATATTTATATGAAAATTTGAATAAAACATCAACAAAATACGAAATTTGAAAATATTGAAAATTTAATAATTTTAGTAAATATATATTTATTGGTTCTATAAAATTTCATTGATCTTTCCTTTCTCAAAATGCAAATTTAAAAATTACTGACCTTGAATGGAAACAGATGATTCCTTGGGTCTTCATTTCAAATTTGATCTTCATAACACCAGTCCAAAAAATGTTGATATAATTATATACTACCAGCTATATTAAGGAGAGGAGAATATATAATATATATAATATATATATATTAATATATATATATATATCATAATATATACTAATAAAATATATATATATAATCCAATATATATATAACATAACTACAAATACATATATGGCTTAGTCAAAACTAATGACATATATATATATATATATATAATATATTATATCTATATATATATTATATAATAGATATATATATACTATATATATATATATATATATATTATATATTAAAATTGATTTGAAGTGAGACATGGAGAATGGAGTATTGATAAAGACTTACTGTTTAAGGCCGTAGGGGCACTATCGTGTCCTAGAAAATTAAAAGTTGCCACACACTCGACCTATGGCTGCTTCCTCTCTTTCTGCTTAATGGCGATGTTGAGATTTGATGATTGTGATAAAATGGAGAGGTTGATAAGCTTGAAAGCAAACAGGTGATGCTCATGCACAAGGACAAATGCAGGATATGAAAAGTATGAAAGGAAGATTAGAGGATGCAGGGATGACATATGTAAGCATAAGCAATAAGCAAAATAAAATAATTACCTTATTTTTATTTTACCAAAATTAAAGGGAATGCAAGCTTTGTAAAGTTATTTAATTTAAGATAATGAAGAAGGGATAAGATAAATAGTAAAATGAGAGGTTTATTAAGTAGGTATTCAAGTTATTTACAAATCATGTCATTATCATCCATGCATACTCTTAGGGGCATAGATAATTTTTTTTTTATTTAGCATTACTTATCATTACCTATTCGGAATAATTTTATTCTTTTATCTTGTCAAGGAAATTTCTTTCTCCACCACTTTTATGAGGTTTATGCACTAGAAGTACGAGGAATTTATAATTTTTGCTTCAGAGAAGTGAATACAGGTGTAACACCTTACCAATGTACATTAGTGACATAATAATACATAAGAAATATGTTTATAAATAAATTAAATAATGCTATTTTTAAAACACCTTAATATGACACAATTGATAATTTTAATTGTTAATTTTAAATTAAGAGTTTTAAAGTAAGTTTACTAAAATAAGTGTCAGTTAAATTAAAATACACACAAAGAGTTTCGGCTCTTTCACTAAATTGTTTTATAAGAAGTTTTTTAGCTTTTTAAAAGAAGTCTATGCTTCACTCCTTACTGGTATTCAATCTTAAAACTGCACTTTCACTTTTATAATAACAGTTTTTAGTAATTTTCTATTGAATTACAAAGAAAAGGAATGTCTCCTAAATTATTTTCAAAAGGTTTAAAATTGTTTTCTTTTCCAGGTAAGAAAGGGAAAATATCCCCTGAAAAGTTTTCAAGTTTATAATAGAGGGTATGGAACCCTGGCTGGTTTTTTGTAGAATTGAAGAGGGAATGAATTCCCTTAACTAGTTTTGATTGCAAAGTTTTAGAGGGTCTCCTGACTAGTTTTAGTGAATAGCAAAGGGAAAGGTCCCTTACCAGTTTTGATTTTGATAGAGGGAAAAGGGTCCCTACCACGTCTTAATTTAGAATTTAGAGAAGAGAACAAGGTCCCAAACTGGTCGACCTCTGAATTGAATGTATTAGATCCCAGCCATGTTGATTTGAAATTGATAGAGGGAACAAGGTCCCTACCTAGTTTGATTTAGAAAGAACAAGGTCCCAAACAGGTTTAAATTGCAAGATCGTAGTGGGTCCCCTGACCCGATTGACCTATAAATTATTACATTTATTAGAAATAGCTAATCTTAAATTCAATTTTTATTTATTTTAATATTTTGCCATTTTATCATTGTAGATTTTGTAGAGGTTTGGGAATAAGGTCCCTACCTAGTCGACCTATAAATTATTATAATTTATTAGAAAGCTAAATCTTAAATTCAATTTTTATTTTAATTTTAATATTTTGCCATTTTATCATTTTAACCTTGTTTAATATTATATATGACCTACCTCAAACCTTTGAGGCCATATATTTGATTATTTTGTAGAAAAAGTTGCTCATAGAGGACACTGTGGTCGTATACAAGTTGGATGAATTGATCTATAAAAATTAAAAAGGTTCTACTTACAAAACTTCGAATCCATTGGAAAGTATTAACATTTAAAAGAAAAGAAATATGTGCTCCATTGAAAAATTATATTCAGATAGACATTATTCTCGGCCATTTAATATATTATTTCTTACCATCAATGGAGAAATAAATTAATTCGATGAATGCAGGGTGCATTAAAATACATAGAGATCCATTAGAGATTGCTGTAATAGGAAAGAAATAAACATATATAATCAGATAATTGATGGTAATTGGTGGTAAGGATTTAAAATCCTTACATTTTCCTCCCCACCAGTTATTTGGAAAATAACTGACGGTGTTGAAAGTGAGATGGAATCGAACGTTGGAAAAGTTGTAAGAAGATGGACATATAAGATATCCTCAAAGAGGTCACATGGAGAGGAACAAAACAAGTGCATAAGAAGAGAAAGAATGAGCAGAACTATGTTAAGTTGTTTCCCTTTCCATATGTGTTGTAGTGGCTGATGGAAAGCCAAAAAAATAATAAATCTAAGTGTAGTGTAAGTGATCTCTGGAGACCTTACAAGTCACAAGTATTTCCGTTCGGTTGACGACGTTCCGGATGAACCTGTACTTGCAAGGGGTGTTAGTTTGTTTTTCTTTAGGGTTGTTTTAGAGTTGTTTAAAAAGTGTGGTCATTTCAATACAATATTTACAATATCCTCCCCACCAGATTCAATCATGGGGTAGGAATTCTTTAAATTGCCAGAGGAGTGTTCTTTGCAATTTACTCTGATGGATAATTTATTCTATTATTAGCCAAGAAAGTTATAACCTCTTCAGGCAATTTTCTCTGAGTTAACTTAAGATAAAAGTATCTATTTCTGCCCATCGTTACTATACAAAGCACATAGTGCAATTCTTTTGTTAATGTAGTACCAAAGTATGCATGCGGTTTCTTACCTAAAAATAATAGAATTCCCTTCATGGGAAAAAGATTTATGAAAGCTTTGATGGTATGAATGAATGGTGCTGCTACACTCATTTCAATCCCTCTCAATTTCTGCGAGATCTGGTCTCCATATTGGCCTGTCATTGGTAAATTATATTTACCACAATTTTTAATTAGTTCATTTACTATTTTTATTCGTAAAGCTATATAGTTTTGTTTATGCCCGTATAGGCACTCAGATAAGCATTGATATAATGCATTCCACTCATCACATTCGGGATCATATAAAAATCCTTTCGGACACCCAGGGTCATAATTTTCAATATTTTGTGAGAAAGCTGTAAATTTTTCAATATCAAATTTAGCCCATTCCGTTTCCAGTTCTTCAGGCTTTAGAATACATTCTACTGGGTTGTTAGATTCTTTCGGCACTGTAGGTGCATTAGTATCATACCTGTGAATAAGAATATCAGGACAGATTGAGACTGAAGAAGAATATACAGGTTTAAGAGATTCAGTAAAGTTAGGAGATATAGAAGATATAGAAAAACAGTTGATACTAGAAGATTTAGATGCGTTATTAAGATTAGAATTAAGAGAATCCGGAGGGATAGTAGAAGATGAAGTAAGTGGAAGGTCATGATTGACAAGTACAGTAGATTGAGAAGAGCTAGGATGAATAGATTTTGCAGAAGTAGAAGTAGTTGTAGATAAGGTAGATAGAGTACATATATTAGTAGTAGTAGGAATCATAGTAGTAGGAATAGTAGTAGTAGGTATAATAGTAGTAGGAATAGTAGGAGTATGAATAGTAGAAGTAGGAATAGTAGGTTTAGAAGTGATAGTTATAGAGGAGGATATAGGATTAGGTTTACTTACATCTTCTTTTCCGTTGTTAAGGGTTGTATTTGTAGACTTTTTATAGCCTTGAATCATAGGCATGCTTTCAAATGTCAAGTTATTTTCAGTTAGTGGTGGTGGTATCTGTACCTTTTTCATTATACTTTCAATAGTAATTTGTTTTATAGACAACGGCTGATCCAATGGCTTTTCACCATCTGAATCACCTTGAGTTGTTCTTGGAGATTTATTTATCTCGATTTCTTGGGGTGGTTTTGACTCATTAGTCATTTCAACCTTGATAGATTTTACTTGTTTCTTTAATTGAAATTTCTCTTTATCCGGACAATTCATGCCGAGGTGGTTCTTTTTACAATAAGGACAAATAGGAATATTGCTAAATATTTTACGTTTCGTATTTCTTTTTGGACAATCTGAAATTACGTGGCCATGTTCCTGGCAATTTATGCATTTGTTTTGTCTTGTATAGCACTGATCATATATATGACCACGTTTGCTGCAAAATTGACAATAAGGTCTTTTTCGACACTTCCGGATATCATGTCCGGCTCTTTTACAGTAGTTGCAAATTATTGTGGGTTTAGACCACCATGATCGTTTTATTTGTTGCTTTTGTTGTGGTCTATGACCATAAGCTTTTGATGAAATTGAAGTATTTTGATAGATAGGAAAAGATTTATCTTTAGTAGAAAAGGTTTGAGAACCTTGATACTTTTTATTAAGTTGAAAGTGACAAACATTTCCTATGAGACCCGGTTTATTCATTTTAGATTTTTGCGTTAGATTTGAGGAATCTGAATATTCTGGAGATGAATAAGAATACTGTTGTACCGGTTTCTCATTACAATGTGTGGGAGGAAGTTTGTCAAGTTGCGACACAAGTTTTGTTAGAGTCAATAAGATTGTCTGATTTTGTTCATAAATT
>JABUQX010026076.1:25000-68242 GCA_015478945.1 Trachelipus rathkii
ATATATATATATATACCGTTATATATATAGGGATGTGCCGGAACCTCGATTTTTTTAGAAGTTCCGGTTTCCGGCGGAACTTACCGGAAGTTTCTACTTTTTCAAATGTCCTTATTTTAAAAAATTCAGTAATTGATTTGACATTTACTCAGTTATGATTAATATTTAAAAAATAATTAGAAATGATAATAGGTATGGGGTGAACAAAATATCATGATAAAATGACCTCGACTCTATAGTTTCGAAAACCTTTAAAGTATGAACATAGTTTTTCATACCTCGAACCGGTAGCTTTAATTCTCTAGAATAGAGGTTTGGGAGTTTTTGATATTTTTTGAGTTTTTTTGAAAAATTTTTTTTTAGACACAAATTACTTTTTAATTATTATTTTTATAAAATTAGTAAATAACCTAATTATTACTAATTAATATAAGTTTAGTAAATATAATATTTTATTTATATTAAGTATTTAAAATTATTTATATATATATATAATATATATATATATATATAATATATATATATATATTATATATGATATTATTATATATATTAATATATATTATATATATTATATATATATATATTATATTATATATATATATATAATATTACTATATATTTATATATTATATATATATTATATATGCTAATTTTTCATAATCTGAGTACTCTAATTTAATATATAATATATATATTATATATAATATAATATATATAATATATATATAATATTATATATATATATATAATATATATATATATATGTATATATATATAATATATATATATATATATATATATATATATAATATATATATATATATATATATATATATATATAGTATATAAATATATATATATATATATATATATATATATGATATATATAAATATGAGCGTACTCCTAATTTTAATTTATTTCTTTTTAAAAATGACTTGAACCTACATTGATGAATTTACTTAATTAGGTTGATAGCTTAGGATAATTAATTATTTGTAAAAAAATCTTCTCCCCAAAAGAAAAAAAAAAAAAGTTATTAAAAAACTCTAGTAAAAAATCCATTTCAGTTTCCTAAATCCTTTGATTTTTTTTGTGCCAACCCTTTTCTAGAACTAGACCTGGGGATAAATAAATTTGTACAGGGTACTGTTGTTTGTTTATTATATTATTATTATTATTATTATTATTATTATTATTATTATTATTATTATTATTATTATATGTTTATTCTTTTGCTCTTTTTTATCCCTTCTGCAGTATTTCGTGTTTCCATGAATGAATTTTCTTAAATTATTCTTGAATATAAATAAAACAATTGGATTAAGTATGTAACCAAGCTTTCGTCCGTACACTTCGACATTTTCAGAATAAAATTTTATTTTTAATAATTTCATTCAAATTTGAGGAAATAAATATCGTGTAAGCTGAAAACAAAAATTAAATCAAATAATTAATAAATTTAAACGTTGAGAGGTTAACTAAACTACCCTTTTTGTCATTTAACAGATGTTCAAAATTGGACATTTCGTTATATTTTATGTTTTATATCATTGGTTTATGTTTCCTTAAGAGCAACGATTCTCCTAGGCACAATTCATAAAAATCATTTTTTTGTTATGATGGAGAAGCCCTCTTTTATGTTGTTATCGGGATTTTTTTGTGGTGTTCTTCTTTTAAAATGTTGAAAGATTTTGCTGGGACTGTACTTATGTGGCGACATTCTCATGTTGAGGTATTCGTTGTGTAACCGATATAAGAGGCGTTACATTCACTTTTCAAACATTGCAATCGAATACAAAACGTTACTGATTCCCACCCATCCGAAAGGGCTTTAAGAGTAGATGAAGCACGTAGCTCAGTTTCAATGGCTATAGTAAGATCTTAATATAAGCTTCTTCCCATCTTTTGCTTTAATATGCCCTTTTAAAATTAATTTAAAATTTGTTCTCTCTCATTTTTCTGACTAATATTATCAGTTTATAATATACTACGAAGCTTACGTTTCATTTTAATCTTTTTATTGGATCTAGGTGGGGCAGAAGCGTTCTTTATAGTTTTCTATACTATATGACTCGCGTGAAAAGTTATCCTTTCTTAGCTGCTTCAGCTACACTCATCCTTCTAATTTCAAAAGGGTCCAAACAAGGACAATATCTAAATTGCTCGGTGAAACCTACAGCTTTATTGTGCAATTTTGTTGTTTAGAGGAGGAAGAGTCGAAACTCATTTATGTTTCCTTCTTTGTCTGTAGATTTAATGTAGACACTCTATCAATTTTCCATCCTCTTTAATTTAATTAACATCTAAAAAATTAATGTAGTTATTTTCTTTGTTCTTTCAAAGTAAATTTTTTAAACTACTGAGGGTCTTCTATTTTGGATTTGAACTCTTGAATATTTTCTGGATCGTTAAATATTACAAAGGTGTCGTCTACGTACCGAATGTAAAAGAAAGGATTGAATGGGGCGTTTTCATTAAAAATTTTGTTTTCTACATTAATTTCTTAGATGTTAATATTAAAATTAAAGAGGATGAAAAAATTGATAGAAGTGTCTAGGTTAAATCTACAGATAAAGGAACATACTTGAATTTCCGACTCTGTCACTCCTCTAAACTAAATAAATTGCCACCATAAAGACTTTAGTTCACGACATTTAAATATCGTCCGATTGGACCCTTTTTGATATAGAAATTTAAAGAATAACGCAGACTAATAAACAATTAACTTCCCCCAGTATATTATAAAGAAACTATAAAGAACACTTTAAATAATTTTTTACCAATATCATGAATAAGAAACAAAAAATATCAAGATGGGTAATAATTAAAACTTAAAATATCAGTCAGAAAAAGAGGAAGAGAACATATTAAAATAATTTTAAAAGAAGCATATTAAAGCAAAAGACGGGAAGAAGCTTATAAGATCTTCTATAAGTCATTGAAACTGAGCTCTTGCTTCTCTACTCATGTAAGGTTCCGGATGTTGGGAGCAAGTAACGTTGTATACACAATGTCAGAAGTGGATGTAAAGCCTCTTATATTGGATACACAAATAAACACTTCAAAATGAAGAATGTTACAAAGGAAGGTAATGTTACAATAGCTGAATTTAAGTACAAAGAGTTAAAATATCTTAAAAAATTAATTATTTTTCAACATTATTAAACAATAAGAAATATATAATAATCATCTCTTCACTGCCATGATATATCACATTCTGCCACCTCTCCCTCTCCTGGATTCGCCAGGTGGACGGGCGTTACTTCTTGACTTTTTGTCCCATTGTTTAACCTAGGCTTTGAACGCAAAGTAGAGCGAGGAGTTCGTATCACGTGGTTAAATTTAGAGTTCTCTGATCTTGTTATATTTGGATTATCACATTCGCTGGGGTGTTCTGAAAGAGAAAATTAAAGAATTTGTTTGTGATATAAGTAATAAAAAAGTATTCTGAAAAACTTGTTTCTTCAAGGGCAAATTATTCTCTTTAGAATTTTTTAAGAGTTTCAAAAAGCGCTTGTTAAATTCTATATTTCCTTAGAAATCAAGTTATTCATGAAAAAGTTGCAATAAAAATATACAGGCTTTTCTAGCACTATATGAATAACTAAATGAACTACAAAAATAAAAGATGAGTAACTAGATGGAGTTAAAAATGTGGGATCAAGCAAGCTAAGCTACTTGATTAAAGACAAACCTACTGGTCTTGTGACGAAACGTTTTTTGCTTTTGCCTCATACGATGAGGTTCACCTTCTGGCAAACTACCATAATCATCTGTATCGGATACTTCCCCTACCATGTAATTCTCGGCAGGAATTGAACACCTTCCCCCCTTCAGAAAATAGTTAAAAAGTTAATTGAGAATATGAGAGAAAAAAAAAACTAAAATAGTTTTAATACTCAAATGGTATCAGAACTTATACCAACCATATTGGGTGCGTCTACGTCGTGTAGAGATGGTGGTTGATAAACATGAGCTGTAAAACCTTTTTGATGACATCTTCTGTTATGAGTTTGATTGTTAGGTGAAGAAGGAGCAGGAGGAGGTGGGCTACTCGCTCGAACTTGATAAGTTGCTGTTGTATATTGATAAACATCGTCTTCACTGAAGTCCCCTAAATATGTGAAAGTAAAATAATATGAGAAATGAAGCAGTAAATTGACACCAAAGCAAATCATAGTAAAAATATTAGATTGAAAAACATTTTTTCCCAGCTAGAAATTGCGTACTATTAATGACCATCTGGTAGGTTATCTTAGAAATGATTTAATAAAACTTTTCTAGCTTTACCTGTACTGTCCCTCGCCTCCGAAGGGGGTGGTGGATTTGGTGGTGTTGGTGGAAGTCTTCTAATAGGGGAATATATCTGATACTCTTCTGCTAGATCACCTTTGTTCTTGCCATGGGCTGAACACATCTCATTTGGAATAGCTTTGTTTTGAATGTCTTTTCCTAAAGGTTCTAAAGATAAAACAGAATAGATCTAGTGATTTTCTAGTACTTACTCTTACTCAGGGCGCATTTAAAAATACTTTCTTATAGTAAAATTTTTTTTTGTAATTTTCCCTCTACTTTTCCTCTAATTAACACATAATGCACACTGCTAAACAACAGTCAGCATAACGAGCCTAGGAGATTAGATATTAAACAGAGTACCAATATTCTGGATCTTTCCCATTGCTTATTTTTCAGGTGGAGCGTTGTTTTATCTAGGTGTGTTTCCACTGTTTTCCTCTTTTACTTCCATTCTTATAATTCCCCATCCTTCAGCACCTAACTTCATCTTATGTTTCTCAAACCTGCAAGCCAAAAAGTTATTTGAGAAGTATTATGACGACCACCGTAAGGTTAAGTGAATACTTTTTATCATAATTGTAAATCATTCCATAATTTAATATAAATTTCCATGTCTATCGGTTTTTTAATTCATTATTTGAATTCATAATCAAAGTGCAATGACGCATTTATTGCCAGGATCTATTTTATTCAGCGATTTTGCCTTTATATTTCAATAATAACCTAAACAAATAATAATAGATAAATTGAAAGTATATAAAGAATAGGAAGTAATTCTTAACTTTCTGATTTTTTAACGCAAGATTAGTAATCAAGATTATAAGAACATATTTTGAATTGTTTTTTTTAAAGAATAGTTCTGTTAGAGTACTCATCCACTGCAAGTTGTAAGCGCATCCAAAACGAATTATTCAATATAACTAATAATAAATAAATGAATAGTTTGACTAGTTTCTCTAATGAGGTAGCAATAGTAAGAAGAGTGACATGGTAAAAGTTTAAATATGATGCCCCATGGCAGTACTCAAAAACTGAGCGCAGATTTCCGAATGCTATAATTGGTAGCTAATTAAATATTAACTATAATCCAAAGAAATGATCATTTCTTAGGCTTTCGAATTCCCCTGACACTATTTTATTTTCATATATTCACATTTCCGTGAGGATATCTTGGATGTCGAGGGAGGTAGGTCACGATCTTGATTCCAAAGTATATTTCTATAAACGAGCTAGTAGACGGGAGCGGGTATAGATTTTATTGTATTGATTGGTAACCACGTTTCCACAATATTGGTACTCATCATAATTGTTTCTTTTAGATTAGTAAGAAAACTAAATATAAAAATAATTTTAAAGTTGAAATCTCAATTTTTCATTTAAGAAAATACGGCTTTAAGTATATTATAATTCATTAGGTTACATATAGCACCAAAAATAATTATAATATCCATTTGTTGTTTGTACACTACTATATTAGCAGATTCCTTCATCCTATCAGAGGAGTGCATCTAAAAGAATCAAAAGAGTACACTCTATTCTAAATATAAAATCCATAAAAAGTTTAGGTTGGTCACATCACATTTTCCTTAGTTTTCTTGTTAATCGTCTAATATTCCTCGAGATTTTATTTCAATAATTCAAATAGTATGAATATTAATGGAACAATAATACTGGGGTGACTGAGAGAATTTTGTATCGAAATAGTAGGAAACTATTTAATCAATAAATACAAAACAATACCTCAGAACTTATACGTCATTGGACACATGTCCATTTATTTTTTTTATTATATTATTAAACTGTTACCAAACCGCATAATACACCTATCAAAATGGAATACCGAGAGCATAAATTGACCACACCGCCTTGGGTGGATAGTCGAGAGCATGTAAAATTGCCTATTCAACAAACCAATTTACACTTCCTTTGCTTAAGTAGTAGACAACACTTGATCAACAATATATATCTATATAGACTTAGGATATTATATCATAGAGCTCAGAGTATAAATTCAAAAGCTATACCGGCTTTGCCACATAAGTCTGGCTGGGGCTCACAGACAACAGTCGAATAAATCTCGTGCAGCGTGCGAAATCTTACACTTGCGCACCGCTAGTATTGAAAAAGATTTTATCGGAGCGACTCTTGATATTTTAAATTTGTCGGTAACTATTTATTACAATATACGACTCCTAATAGAGAATGACATTGATATTTATTTTAATAGTGTGTGCGGGTGAGATTAACCACGTCTATGACTCATCTCCTTCTAACATACAACACAATAATAATCAAATAATAAAATTTGAAAATAATATATTAATATAGGATATAAATAATATATTATAATAATATATTAAATAAATCGAACTGAAAATAGGAACAGCATAAGCCTACAAAATAAATAATTATATAATAAAATAGTTATATACAAAACATCAATAATAGAGAGAATATACATAATACAACCAATAATATAGATAATCAATCAAATAATCTAATAATTAATAATAATAAATAATAATAAAATTAATAAATAATAATAATAATAATAATAATACACTAATAATAATAATAATAGCCAATAAATAATACACAATACGAATCAATTATCTTCCAGGCGAGAGTTAGTTTGCATAACAAAGTACGGCCTTATTACAATAATAAGGTGCTTAGGTCAACAGGCTTAGAATATTCCGCTATCACATCTTACCATTTTACATGTCCTTTCATGGGGTGTGTGGTTGCGGGTGAAAAATGCAGGGCTTCACCGAGCCAAAAATTGATTAGCCCTTAATCAGTAATCACGTGATCCCATTTGGATAAATCGATAGGATCAATTCTGAAAGAAATTCTACACAGAGCTTTGCTTTAAATTTTAATATCATCCCAATGCATCTTATTGAAAAAAAATTCGCTGTGATGAGAGTATTAAAAAGAATAAAAGCAGTTTATACCTTGGTAAAATATGGAAATTAACAGGATAGAGCTGTGCCCTCGGCATTATGTTGTGTGTGCCTTCCCCCTTGCATCGAAGCAGATTGTTAGTGTCACACATTTTCGTCATGGACAATCTGTGATTGAGGTCTTCACATTTCAAAATAAAACACCGTGGCACAGAACCTGATAAGACCCCAGATACAATTATATAAAATTTAAACATACACAACATTAGAATAATAAATAATATAATTAAGCGAGATTATTAATTTATTATGTTATAAAATATCGAATTGAATTACAACTATTTAAGGTCATATATTTCTAATATTTTTAAGCTAATTTCTTTTTTTTTATTATTACATACAAAGTAGATTGTAAATAATTCCATAAGATGGTTGGCAGAAATCTGTTGATCTCATTATTAAAACGATATAGGAATGGTGGATAATGTAGTAAATTAATATATAAATTTATAATATGTACTATAATTTATCAAGAGAGAGAGAGAGCTATTACTAATTCTACTAACCAAATAGTCCTTTATTATGTTATTAACGAGACTTATATATCTTAATACTTTAATCTATAGAACACAAATTACTATTAACCTTAACAATATATTGCTATAATATTTATGGAATTATTATTATTGCAGAGTTATAAATATTTAATTGAGGTCTAGTTTAAACTTAGTTGTAATTATGATTATAAGTATGATTTTATTGTGCCGAATTAGATAAATGAAGTTGATTTTTTTGAGTTGGTTTATGATATACTTTATAGGTTAAATGAGTACAAGATTACTTACAATGATTAAGTATTAGAAAAAAAATAACAGAGTCCTTCTTATTATCAGTCTCTTCGGTCTCTCCATCTAATATGATATTAAGTATAAATTATTATAAATTTAAATATTTAAATTTATTATTAAGTTATAAATAATATATATATATAATATATATTTGAATATTTTAATATTAAGTAGTATTAGCTATTAAATCATATATCACCATATTAATATAATAATATATATGCAGTCTTCACATGAATTAATTTAAATATAAGGTATAACATATAAGTATATATATATATATAATATTATATAATATATAATTATATTAATATTATAATATATATATTTTAATATATATATTATTATATAAATTAATATATTAAATATATATAATATATATATTATATATAAGTCTTAGAAGAAAATCAGAGGAGCGGGTGTCTAAATCCCATCACCCATGAAATAATTTAAACGATCAAATAATTATTATTCTAAAATCTAAAATATATAATAATAATAATAATAAATAAAATAATAATATCTATATTATAAAATACTTTAATAATAATAATAGTTAATTCATATATTGTAAAAATAGAAAAGTATTTTATTAATGGACAATAGGAGAGTCGTGTGAAGTCACGTTCGAAACTCAAATTTTAGTCTAATATTATTACTCTTTTCATCATACATGTATAAAATATTTAGACGAGGGACTTAAAAAATGTAAGGTTTCCAGTTTGCAGATGATAGAATAATGGATACTTCAATATAAGGATTAATGGAATGGAAGTATATACCTAGATAAAACGATAAGAGGTAGATCTGTAATCATTGTGAGTAATATAGAGATGAAAGCAGTTTCATCCTTTTCATACTAAATTTATTTCGTTTCTCATGTCATTCTTCTAAAACTAAAATCTTATCCTTTTCCCTCATAATTCCATGTCAAAATCTAGTGTATTATGCTTAATTACTTCATCGGTCCATATTCCAATGCAGAAAAGACGGGATGAAAGTGGCTTGATGGAAAGAATATCAATCTGCTCTGTCGTATCTTCAGCTAGAAAATAGTTGCAGGGTATAACTTCTTCAGAACGAAGTACAAAGCTGGCCTTATCATCAAAGGAATAAAGTGCGCATAAACCCTTGCTTTTCTTCCATACTGTGACAAAATCTTATCAACATCTCTAGCAACTCTTCCTGATAATCTGACCTTTCCCTACCTCTTAATTCCGATATCTAGTTCAATTGTGTTCTAATTCTCAACATGAAAAGGCTAATCTCTCGCCTCTCCATGTCTACCAAAACTATATTCTCTAATCGTCCTCAAAAACAGCACTTTTCCTACTCCTTCAGTGTTGGAAAGTCTAAAACAATTCCAACCTATTTGCTCCTTCTGAAAAGTCCGCTCTGATTAACCTTTCTAACTATTCGCCCTGTAGATCGCACACTTTTGTATTATCATATCTAAGAATCTTTGAAACCTCTCAACTCAATCTTCTATAAGATCTTATAAAACTGGAACACTCTTACATCCGACTAGCACTCTAATTAAACGGCTTCTCGTTTGCAAGAAACAGAAGTCTATACTGGCCGATATAATACATTCCATCTAACCGATTTATATAAATGGTTTTTCGCCTCTAAGAAGCTTACGAGAGGGAGTAAATCGTTGGGTGTAGTGGCGCTTGAACTCGAAATATATCATAAGACATTGAACCTGAGTATTGGACACCGCGTCACTTAGTGCTAGCTCTCGCAACTCACCCTCCTTTGGTTTCCTCCTTCTTTGGCTTAGCTTATAGTCTATACGCTTTCTTTCAAAAATTCGACTCAAATATACGCTGTGTTGATGTGAGGGAGACTTACTTCTTCTTCTCTCCGAAATCCAATCGTGTTCCCTGCAGTGAGATTCTGTCTTATCTCTACTTTATTCCTATATCTATTTCATCTACACACCACACCATAAATCTTCATCACTCTGCACCCTCTAACTCTATGCCTAACTACTCGTTTCTCCGAATGCACTCGACCCTTCATTCTTTAAACTCATATACATATTCAATTCTACACTCCCAACTGGTTTCTGAGAGAGTACCCTCTCCGTCTTAATCTTTTTTTTTCGTTTCATTAAAAAGCTGATGGATAGAAAAACTTTGTGAAATTCATAATTCTTTAAAAACCAACTTCTAACAAATTACTATCTTTCTCCCAATTACACTTCTAAACTTTCCTATCCTTTCGTAACGAATATATTATTGGATTTGTCGTCTTTTCTGTTGACAATATAAGCTCTGCCTTAACATGGAAAACAAAATTGATTATCTCTGGAACTCTCACAGAATCAACAATGATTGCTAGGGAGTAAAGCGACCCTCAAACGAACTGGAAAGTTAGTTCTGTTTAGACTGTGGTACCCTCTTTTCTCCTTCTTTTTTCTTTTTTCAGTCTGCTTCCGCATAATAAACCATCAAGTCTCATTCCGCCTAATGTATGGGAGTACTTCGCTTCATTATTCTGGGGGTGGTGGGCTCTGCGTTCACGCACCGGCTTTTTTGGACAGGGTCGACTCAAAGGGCCAAGAGGCTATAAACTGTTCTGTACTTTCCAGTTCACAAGGCCTTCTTATCTTTGCAGCATGTTTCGGTGTGCTTTAATCTATATCCTAAGTACCGGCAGCGGCACTGCTCGAGGACTTACCCCGTACCACCACCTTTAACGCTGAAACGACGCCAAGTTTTCGTAGTCACATTATAGGTTACTGGTATTCTGCGACTACTTGTTATTTGGAGTTATGTGTATCGGACGAACATTTGGTAACTCAGCAGTGTTAGCTGTCTGTGCTTCCTTCCTTTTTCCCACCACCTCTGTTTCGTGGAAATTCTCTTAATCTTTTGTATTATCCTAACTGAATAATTAATATCTCCTCACTTTAAAATAAAGCCTGCGTCTGTGCATCATTCGCACAATTTGCGTCTTAGATGGATAACTTTTTGACAGTATACCCCCCCTCCTTTGAATAGGGGGCTCTGCCCGTCTGAGTGGTGGTGACAACTGTAAAAAGAAATTCTTGAATGGGCAGATATATGTGCCAAATGAACTGAATCTCCTATCCCCCATCCAAACATCATTCAGATTTAACACGCCAGAAAAAATCGTAACTCCCTTTTCAACATTACTCTTCAGCAATGATCATATGTCGCAACCACACATAAATACCTTGACCTTTTTTCAAACTTAAATTAAACTTCTAGACTAAGTACCACACACTACAAAACCAAACCTACCATAGCTCTCTACCACAAAATGGGTATATACTTTCCTTCCCACCCACCCTCCTCATTCCTCTTCCCACGCAACACACATCACATTTCACACAACCATTAACATTCCACTCTTTTCACTCATTTCCAACCAAGTTTTCCCTTTTCACTTTGTTTCAGTCACCAGCGAAAGCAAATCAATTTGCCCTTTCTCAAATTACATGATCCTCACCATATCTCCACTCATCATTCCCTCAACATTTATTCCTCTGACATTTTCCAAAAACAATACATTCCAAAACATATAATACTCACACGATCATACTCCATCTCCCTTACTGGCGAATCATACTACCTTACTCCGGGCATGCCATTAGCATTCCTGGCAAAGGTAAGTGGAGTATGGCTAGCCAACAAAACTACCACGGTCTCCTTAGTAGCCTTCTACGCACGCAGCTACATAACGATGTGGGCAAATTTTTCTTCCTACACGTATGGATATAACTATATAAGGGATAGGGATGTCTAGATGTGTGTCCAGAAGAAGCGGGTGTGATATAAGTATGTGTAAATAAATATGTTTCTGGAGATGAGTGTGGATATGAACGCAGAACAGAAATGGCGAACCATTAGGCACTCAGGAATGTCATACATACCTTATTCAAAAGCTAAGTAAATATAACTTATATATATATACATAATATATATATTTATATATATATATATATATATATTAATAATATATATAACATAATATATATAATATATATAATATATATATATAATATAATAATATTATAAATTATTATATGATTATTATTATTCATTATTATTATATTATTATTATTATTAATTATTGAAATTACATATTAATGTCAATCGATCTTAATATTTGTTCATGTAATCGCCAATTAATCGCGAATTTGCGCGAATGACCGATGACATGACTGATTTAAAAAAAATATGCCCGATTTTTTGCCCGATGACCGATGATCGATTAAATCGTCCCATCACTAAATATTATATTAAATAATATATAATAATATATATATCATATATATATTAATATATATATATATATAATATATTATAAATATTATATATATAATTAATACAAGTGATATATAATATATTATATATATAATATGATATATATATTGGGATGCGGCTCGGTTTCTCCAGGCAACCTATCAGTACGACCTACGGTAACCAAAGTTTTTTGACTACTCCGGGGTAATCCGGCCGGATATATGGCTGTTATCGCGAGATCGGGACGTACCGATGGATGGATGCTCTCGCTAGTAGGCTGCTACTAGTATGCGCAATCCCAACTGGAGTTACCACGATATATATTAGTTAAGATACATCTTACTATATATATGTAACTTTTCTATATTTATAATATAGATGATATATGGAGATATATTTTTCATTTTATGTAGTTATTGATTATATATATATATATATATATAATATATAATATATATATGATATAGTATATATAGATGTATATTATTATTATTAATAATAATATATATACTCTGTTTGAGCTTTCGAGTGGGTATTCAACTGTGTATGTTATATTATTGATTTTAGTGTCGATGCATGTTCTGTTCCTGTACACATACATTTATCATGAATTTGGGTAGCTGACAGCGTTTCATAAATGTATATTCATTATAACGTTAAGGCTTAAGAAGAATTTGTAGGTAGTAGAAAGTAAAAGAATAGATTTGGTTGATTTCAAACTTTTTAGTTCATAGGCCAGTTTTAAAGACGCTTCTAGGTTTTTGTTAATTATTAATACGTTATTTTCGACAAGAGTACGTTGCAGCAATGACCGAGAAAAGATTTTGTTTTTTTTAAAAAAAAAAAAATAAAAAAATTAACCGCTTCTTCGGTGGTTTGTCTGGCCCGGAGGGTACAGAAGAGGTAGGCAAAAATTTTGGAGGCTATAGAATTTTTTTTGGCATATTTCCACTGGAGGAAATTCCAACACAAGCTGTTTTTTATTGAGTCCTGTCTAATTGCCGGAATAGTGCTGGAAATTAGAGTTGACGGAGATGATGGAAGGCAGTTCCGCTATAGCCGTGCAGAGTGTCCGCAAGCAGTTTTTTCAGTAAAGTGATATGTACAATCAGCAATTGACGCAATTTTATTTTGTGGTGATTTACTGCAACGTTAAATTGGCGGAAAGTGACGGCCCACCTGCAGGTGATGATAATGATATGGATATAATAGATAGTAATATAGTATAGTAAATATTATATATCCATATATATATATATAGTATAGTTATATATATATGTATATGATAATATATATAATAGTATATGATATATAATATTAATAGTATATATAAGTAGTTATTATTATGTGAAATTTATTTAACATTAGAGATTCTTAAGCAGATGAGGAGAAGGTTGCACAGATTTTTAGTAACCCAACTCTTATGCCGCATTCGAGTGAAAGAGAGGAGAGTGGATCTTTCATCACCATGCAAGCAGACAGAGATGGAGTGAGTCTCCATGCGTAGAAGGTAAGAGCGTAGTTGTTCAGATGAAGAAGATGTGTGTGGCTATATGATTTTGAGATACTGGGGCGTGTAGGTTTATTGTGTGTGGACGTGTTTGGGCGTTTATGATGACAGTGCCGGTACATTGGTAAGTGCGTGGCTGTTGTGGGTTTTTGGGTTGCGTGTTAGATTAGGCTGAAAGTAAGCATGTTAGATTAGGGTAGCTATTTGGGGAATGGGAAGTTTGCTCAATCTGTTTTGAGGTTTCGCGTGAAGGCTCATGAGAGGGCTATTTGTGATCGAATTTTTGTTGTTAATGATTGGGGGTCGACCGTGAAGTCAGATAAGGTATTTTCCATTTATATCAAGTTGAATCTATTAATCAATAATGGGGAAATATCGTCGACTAAGTAGCACTTTTTGTGAAAGAGCGTGAAAATGTTTTATCGGTGGTCTGTTTATTATGTTTGTATCTATTTTAACTGTGCTATTAATTTATGATTTTAGAAGGTTGTAAATATATAAGTTGTTTAAATATATTGATTTCAAGACCGACTGTCGGATTAGCCCATTTTCCCGAATAAATGTTTTTGTGGCTGAACACAGTCCGTGACAAATTCATTATTACCCTGCTGGGCTGGAACTTGGCCTTGGGAGTGCAACGAGTCTCTGTCGAGAATGTGAATGCAACCCCAGGATTTTCTAAGATCGCCGGCTTAATGATTACGACAAATATCTAATTCTCAAATTCGATTGTAGACAGAATCACAATGCTCGCCCTGTTACTGGTGAAAAAAATTTAACAGCAGTCCTTGATTAGGATGTAAAAATTTTAACACGAGTCCTGATTTTAAATAAGGAAATAATTTGAAACGAATTACCAATTAGGAAATAATCCTTGCAAATCATTTAAACGATATCCAGAAAGGTTGTCTGCAGAAGCCAAACTATGTTTGCTCACTGCAAGAAAAGCCGTATCGAGAGAAAAACAACGAAGATGTCAAAAGGAAATACGAGCTGCTTCTTCGGACATCCTCCTGCTCCTCCCCTCCTCCTGTTTCGTTGGCTTAGAAGCAGCAAGTCTTGAAGAATAGAGAAAAAGTCTAGAATGAAGGATTTGCCAACGTGTTTTGCCTCCTTTATTTTAAACCGCCTTTAATTTATATTTAGTCTTAAAGTATCTAGATATATATAAACATTTATTTTTAGAAAGAGAGTGAAAGGTTATTGTATAAGTTAATTACAAAATGTTCAAAAATCGCTGTTTTTAAATAGTTAAATAATAAAATATGAAATAAAGAAAATTTTACCATAGTAGGCCATTTGGTACCTATATTTTTTTAAATTTTTTGTTTGCGTATTTCTTAAAGAAAGTTATAGATAGTGAAAAAAGAAGATTCAAGAGTGCTTGGTGACAATAGGTGTAAAGTCTGCCCTAAGGCATCAGTTTTGTTCGTTTCAATGAATTTGTGTAATAGATATATAACCATAGATATTTTTCTTGAAATACTATGGTTTTATATTATTTATTGATCTTTGTAGAAGGGATAAGAAGATTGAATGTCCAACACCTTGAAGGGAAATTCACACTCTAGTATTGTCTGTAGGGACTAATGATAGAATAGTATTTACTTTAATGAAAACGAAATATTATTATAATTTTAATATAGATTGAATATTTTTAGATGATGAATAAATATTCATGTGCTTCAACGTAATGATGACAACTGTAATAATGCAAAAGTTGAATGGCGTGTATCGTGAAAGTCTATAGTAAGGTTGCTAGGTATTGTAAATAAATTTTTTAAAAGCGTATTTTATTATAAATATTAAAAAATGAGCAAATATTATACTTTAGTAATATACATGTTCTGTCATCCCATTACGGGGGGGTTAGTGAGAATACGAGTAAAGACAGTCAATCTAGCAGTTAACTGCTTTATTAATCTGAATCAAATATATTCCTGTAGGTGTTTGTGCAATCAAGTAGAGACTTAGTCAGTAAATTGAGATACGCGCAACACTTCAACAACTGGAGGTTGCCAATTTGCCTTGCTCGCAAGCACTCTGAGGACTACAAGACGAGCTCGAGAAAAATCCAATATCAATTATTTAGGAAAATAGAGGTAATAATGTCAATAGATATGTCAGAACTCAAGAACCGGTCTGAATGAAGTACAATTAGCGTGATATATTGTTATAAACATTTTATATTAAACATTTAAAATATTTCTTATAAATTATGTTAAAAAAGAAAAAAGTAATTTTTAAAACATGCCCAGGGAGTTGGTGTGAGAATGTAAGATTATACTTAAAAGTTTGAGATAATTTAATTATAATTGCTACGAAATTCAAATTGAACAAAGATTATAGTAACTAATAGCTTTATTAATATTTTATTTTTTTTATTTGCGTTGCAAAGCTAATCAGGACAGCCTTACTATACAATACATCTTCCCTAATGGATGTGCGTACAATTAGATTCATCTATTCGGTTTATCTCTAAATTTTACTGAGTATATTTTATTCTTCAAAATCTCTAAACTCTAAATAGACCACTTCTTCTTCTTCTTCTTCTTCTTCTTCTTCTTCTTCTTCCTCAGATTTCAATGTTCACTTAGCAAGGTGTTTGTCTTGGGGAAACAGCTCGTGATCTCGCAAAACAATTTTTTATCCACAGTAATCTGGGACAGCTAATGAGGTTCTTATCTGTCTTCCTTCCTTCTTCTCGTAAATGAATTCCATCTCTTTCTTCATTCTACCTCTTTTCTCTTTTCTTCTTTTTTCTTCTTTTCTTCTTCTTCTTCTTCTTTCCTTCTTCTTCTTATTATTATTATTATTATTATTATTATTATTATTATTATTATTATTATTATTATTATTATTATTATTATTATTATTATTATTATTCTTTAAATTATTAAATTATTAATTATTATTTATTATTATTTATTATTATTATTATTATTATTATTATGTTCTTTAAAATTAAATTTAATTTTGCAATTCGAAGAAGTTTTTTACACTGATAATAATTAATACACAAGAACTGATTATTTATGAATGTCACTTCGATCCCACAATTATAATAATTTATTTGGCACAATGTTTCAAGGCAATATTCAATGATTTGATAGAGAAAGTATGAGGAGTCAGTGAATTGTATGATTTGAGGGGAAGGAAAAGACTCCTTCAGAATGTTCCGTTCAAACCGTCTATTGAGTTTATTGAGGTACAAAAGTTTAATGTAAGGTAAGCGTGTTTGTAACAGAAAATGGTTGTACATGGTAACGTTTTCTAAGTCATAGTCATCACAAATGTGGGTTGAGTTGGTGCGAGAAATAGAATCTAGTATAAAAATAAGGTATATATATTATATCATATATATTATATATAATATATATAGTGAGTAGTGAGTGAGTTTATATATATAATATATAATATATTATATATATAATATTTATAGTATATATATATATAAATATATTATATATATATATATATATATATATATATATATATTATGCCCTGATTTGTCAGAGAATGCCCACTTTATTGAGAAGAATTGAATTTATACAAGTAATAACATATATGACATTTGATCTGTCAGAGCCTTAAGAATTTTTCAAATTGGAATACTGTATGTGAATGGAGATGCGGCTCGTTCATCAGTAGTTGATAGGAAAAGTACAATTTTATCAATTCATGGTAGAGTTGCTTTACTTGTCTATTCAGCTATTTTATTGGTCTCTCTCTCTTCTCTCTCTCTCTCTCAATTCCATGCTCTCTCTCTCTCTCTCTCTCTCCTCCTCTCTCTCTCTCTCTGCTCTCTCTGCTCTCTCTCTCTCTCTCCTCTCTCCTCTCTCTCTCTCCCTCTCTCTCTATCAGATACTTAGCTTTATTTATTTGTATATATTGTTATATATATATATATATATATATATTTGATATTTAATAATATATTATAGTATATAGTATAATATATATATATATATATAGTATATATATATATATATATATTAATAATTTATATATTAAATTCCGTGGTCCTCAGATCTCTTCGATCTCTGGCCTTGGAAAACAGTTCTTATGATGGGGGGAATAAACAAACGTGTGGCTTATGCTGCTGTTCGTGTGATGGTTATAGAATAATACCTTTGAACCAAGATCCGGTTGTAAACCAGCTGGAGGTTCAACCAGACGTCAAATTACCGGTTGCAATACTACAGTCAGAATGAGTGACACGCCACCTATTGAGCCGCATGTTTCCAGGTAACACCTATGATGATTTTTATGGGAAAGATGAGCGATATGTTTCTACTTTTGAATTGTGACTAGTGAACTGCTCATCTTACTACATAAACTCCGAAAAGAACTCAAAAAATATTTACTCTGTTAGTACCTATTTTTTTTCACCCGCTTCGTTTCGTAACCAATTGTGGAATGAATGAAGTTGAGAACTACAACGTCGCAACTGATGACCATTCTGACTGAATTGCAACTGATGTGACTTAATTTAAACTGTTTCATTACTTAACCGTGGGCATTTTTTATATATTTAATATTTACCACTAAGATTCTGAAAACTTTTCTTTCTCTTTTTCATAATAATCGGTTAAAATTTATTAAACATGTGTTTGCATGAAGTGGTTTTAATTCTGTAAATCAAGTTATAAATAATAATTTACATTCTCAACCGTACCGGACTCCGGACTCTTTGAGTACTTTGAGTACTCAGCATTTATGGGATGAGAAAACCGGGTGCTTTAAAAACTACGTTTGAAGCGTTCTTTAATTGGGGACGTGGATGGCCTAGTGGTAGAGCATTCCGGTTCGATTGTTAAACTTCATTCTATTAACTTGGCAGCGAGCAGGCTGGATCCAAGTGTTCGAATCGTCGACCGACAGTGGACGAGAGTCAAAATACTTCTAGTGACTTCAATTTCATGGTTAAAATGGGTAATGAGTAAATCTTCTGTGACTCATTCATTTAAAATGGGGCCAGGCCTTTGTAGTACTCTCTAAGCATTAAGATGGGATGTAGAAATATGGTAGGAGTTTAATGAAACTGTACGTTTGAAAGCGTTCTTTTTTGGGGACTAGTGGATGCCTAGTGGATAGAGGCATCCTGGTTGTTTGTTAACTCACAAACGCGGAGTCCAACTGTTCGAAATCCCGCTGACGAAGAGTAAATATCTTCTGATGACTCATTCATTAAATGAATGAGTCACAGGAGATTTTATTCTCCATCAAGCGGGATTCGACAGTTGAGAAAGCCTCCGCACGTCGCAGAGTTATCAAATAGCCTGGAGTGGCTTCTAGACCTTAGGCCATCCACGTCCCCAAAAAAGATAAAAAAAAAAAACGTAGTTTTAAAGCACCCGGTTTTTTCTCATCCCATACAATGCTGAGTACTCAAAGGCCTGGCCCCCATTAAATGAATGAGTCACAGGAGTACCGGACAGAAGTAGACCACATTTAAAATCTTGTAGTTTCTTACCGGTAAAGTTTATGGCAGTTCCGACTTCATTTTTATAAAATTAAGCGGCCACGGCGCTATCATTTCAAAATTTAGCGGCTCCGTCTCCAGCTAATAGTTACAATTTCATTTCCATTACACATGATATCGTTAGTTCTCAAGGTTAAAAAATATTTATGGTATTGTTAAAAGATTGGTTGTTAGTGACATCTTTATTTTGACTCCATTAAAAATTTTGAAAATATTTTATTGAAAATTTTTTTAAAGAACAAAATAAATTATACTTTACGTACTTTCAGACTTTTAAAATAATTCTCCTTTGAACTATATGAACATATGAATATAATTTTATTCAAAACGGTTGTTTCTTTAAAATAGAACTGTTTCAAGAAAATCCTCCTTTAACAATGTCCTTAGATTCGATTTTAATATTTTTAAATCCGAAAATAAGCGATCATCACTACTTGAGCGGAGCCAAAACTGTTACTGTGCAAACAGCATCTCGGAAATTTTTAGAATAATAATGGATTGCCTCCGTAACTGTTAGGATTGATTTCGAAAGTTGAATTTCGTTATGACATCTAATAACTTACGGAATTCTACTTTGTATTTTTCTAGAGTATTTTTGAGTTTGAAGGTCTTTTAGTGCCTGACTGTCATTTTCCAGCCTCTTTTCTGAGTGCTCCAATTAGTACCAGTGCTTATCAATATTGGCTTCTTTATCTTCACCTGACAAAATACCACAAGAAAGAATTCCTGAAACTGATGAACTATCTGACTCCGATACAGATTCATGTTCGATAGTGTTATTAATTTTAAATCCTAGTTTACAAAAAGCATTCCTAGCTTTTAATATAAGATCTTCAATTCTAAGAAAGATTCTGAACTGTGGATAAACATATTTTGCTTTCAGTTAACATTCTTTCTTTTTTCCCGTTGATGGAATTTTTAGATCCTGTGCTAAAATCTTTCCTTTATTTTCTAATACATTAACTAGATAATTCCATTCTTCATAATATTTTCTAGCAGTTAAGCCCTATGATTGAATTTTCTTTGTTGTAAGGAAAGATTATTTTAATTATTCTGCTAGGGTTTCAATTTGCTCTTATTGACTGTTGGAGAGAGAAACTTCCATTAATTTTGGGGCACGTGTTACTGTTGCTATTTGTTTCGCCTTGTTTAAAAGATTTGCTGCAAGAGAATTGAAAAGTGTAAACTCCCCATCTCATGCTCATGCCTCATCGGAATATAATATTTTTATACTTTAATCAAATTGGTTCTGAAAATCAACGAGTAGTTCTTTGCTTTGACATTCAATAAAATTTGCGTCAGATTGACCAGTTCCTCAAATACTTGATCATTTTCTTATTTAATTTTCAAACGTACTAATCACATTTGATGCGTTATTCGTAACTATACTTATTACTTGCTCTTATTGATTTCGAATTCTTTTAAAAATCAACAACAAGGATTAGAGGTTAGAGAAAGATTTAAAATGTTGGGTTCATTTAAAAGACTATCAAGTATACTAGTAGGGAGCTCCACCAACTGCTCGAGGTCATTCTGGATAGAAAAGTTCGCCAATTGCATCTTGAGAATTTATGGAAAGTCGTTGGCGGCTGTGAACGTTGAATCATCAAGATGATGATTTCAGAGAAGGTTAGAAGAGAGATACGATGATTCTTATTGAAGTTCAGATAGTCTGATGAATTTTGGATAGTTCAGTTGAGTCCAGATAGGAGAAACAGATAAATTTTATTAGTATATGGAGAAAGGATAGCTGAACCAAAAGTAGAAAAATTGGAAGACTCCAGAATCAAAGACCGAGAACAACAACATCACTGAGTATGGGAAACAACAACCGCCAACAACAGAGAAGGGTTTGCTGTTTAGAACGCTCAAACATTTGAGTTTCTGTTAAGAATAAGAGATGAGGTTTAGAGGAGGAGAGGTGATGTTCAACAAAGTGGAAATTAGGTAAAAGACTGCGAAGATTACAGAAATTGATAAAGAAAGAAAACTGTGCATCAGAACAAGCCGGCAATTCCTTGACGGCACCAACTCCACCAACTACACCACAGGAGGCCGCCAACTCTCAAGTGGTGATGGGGGAGTTGTGGATGAAGGGCGGATGATGGGGTATGTTTGGAAGCTTTGCTCCTCCTTGGCCTTCTTCAAGGCTATTCGTTTGGTTGCCATTTTTTTTAACAAGAAACGTGAAATCTTAAATAGTGTTTTATGGCATGTGATAAAGTAGAGCTCACTCCTGTGTAAGAAGGATGTGAATATGAGCGCAAGGCGGGCGAACCATTGAGCACTGATGTGCTTTGAAATGTACTTCAACACTCCATATATCTCAAAATGGAATAATCTTATCGCTTCGGGTTCGTTACTTCATATATATATATATATATATATATATATATATATATATATATAGCTCTATATATAATATAATATATATATATATATATATAATATATATATAATATATATATATATTATATAAATAATATTATTATCTATATATATTAGTTATATATATATATTTAATATATATATATATATATAATATATCACATAATAATATATATATATATTATATAGCATAAAGAATTGATAACATCACGATAGATTAAAAATATTTGGGACACAGATTCTTTACATATTTATAAGAATATAGATTCAGTTATTACATACATATTTCTTATATATTATTTAATATAATAATATATATATATTATATATAATATATATTATATATAAATACTTGGTATATAAAACCCTCTTACGTCGAAACGGACGATCCAGAGATATTGAAGCCACCACATGCATCAGGTTTATATCAAAGTTAGTCTGTGTTTTTACTGGCCAAGGTTTCATGATGACTTGTGTCGTCTTTGTAGGTGAAGTAACATTTTTTGATAGTGGGGTGAGGGTGCGTTGTAAATTTGATATTTATATTCCTGAAGGGAGGGATAGTGACCAGAGCAGAGACTGGATGGCATTACTTTGGTTTGAAGATCCAAAGTTTGTTCTGAGTGTATATTTCAGTGACGAGGCTTGGTTTCATTTGGATATCTATGAGAACAGTCAAACCGGTGAATCTGAAGCAGATAAAGCATATTTTTCTACGTTTTATGTCTTCTGGAGGCGGGGGTAGGGTGTGTGTTGTATATATCAGAATAGTATATAGCTGGTGTCATTTTATTCCTTCCTGGTGCAGGGGTTGCTGTAATGTTTGATGTAGGGGGTGGTTTGGTATAAAGTGATTTACTGTAAAGTTGGAAACCTATCATGTCTAAAATGGGTTTTTACAAGAAGGATTTTTTGGCTTCGGTTAGTAAGTGGTGGATAGGTGTGGAATAAAGGCAGCCTGTTATTATTTTAAGAAGTTTGTTTTGTAAGACTTCAAGTTTTTGTATATTGGTCTGTGATAATACGAACGCCCAAGCTGGTGATGCATAGTATAAGAAGGGACGGAGGTATTGCCTATAGACCATTGTTAGGAGCTCTATGGTTGATATTGTTCATAGGGGTGGGGGGTGAATGTCATGTACGTGTGCGTGTGGAAAGTTAAGCCTAGGATGGTGGGATGTTTATTAAGTGGAAGTCTATTATTTGAGAGAAAAACTGTTGGATGGATATTTGATTCTCTTCTGTCAAGTGTAAGTAATGTGATAGAGGATTTGTGAAGAAAGGCATTCATTCTGCTTATTGATAGTCATTGTTCCAGTTGGTTTAAATATTGTAGTTCTCTACTAGCTGTGTTTATAGAGCGATTTCGAGCTGTGATTGTAAGATCGTCTACGAAACTGCTGATTTTCATAGAAGGGGATTTGGGATGTGGTAGGTCATGCATAAAGAGATTAAGGAGTGGTGACGGTGATAGGATGGCGCCCTTGGGGGGAACTCCATTATATAATATGTCTGCACGGGAGGTGTGAAGTCCACGTATGACTGGCAGAACGACCGGACAGGAAATTTGCTATGATTTTCTTATCATTGATGTTCATTTCTGTATTTGATAGTTTGTCTATTAAAAAGTAACGTGGGACTGGATCAAATGCTTTGTTGATGTCTATTGCAACAAGGAGAGTGCGGGAAGGGAGGTGGAGTTTGGTTGAAACCAGTAAGAATGTTTTGTGCTAAATTGATGAGTAGTGTGAAAGTGGAGTGTTTTTTATTTTGTTTAAAATATCAGAGAGAAGGGACCGAAGGGGCAATTCTCTTTAGGATTAACCTTTCGAATACATTAGATATCATAGAGAGCAATGATATAAGTCTATACGAGGCAGGGTTTGGGGGGGGTTTGTTAGGTTTTAGTATGGGGGGGGGGATATATGTGCGTGCTTCCAGAATGATGGGAAAGTGTTGGTTTGCCAAGTTTAGTTGAATATTAGTGTTAGAACCTCTATAGCTATTAGTTTCTCCAGGTGTTGAGGTGATGTGTTTGATATTTTTTTGTTTGGACCTCTCTGCTTGGAACAGGTTTTTTGCAAGGTTTTTTGATGACGTGAAGCACCTCTAAAGAGGTGAAGAGATTGGAAGGGGTTCTTCTTTGTATGTGTTCTTCAATGTTTTGGTTCGTTAATTGTTATATCCTATTGGTAGGTTTGTTAGTTTATGGTAATTTAGAATATTATGGGCACTATATTAGTACATTGATAATTTTTGAATTTGGGATTTTAATTGTTTTATTTACATATGGTTTGCTGGGTGGTTGCGTTTTTGAAGTGTTGATTTTTTTTACTGTTCGGAATATTTTTCTTGTGTTGGTTTTATTGTTAAACGTTTGAGTGCATTGCTGCCAACTCTTATCTTATTTGAATTGACAAGTTAAAGTTTATTCTATTTTTGAGTTTTTTTTTGATTGTTCTTATCTTGTCTGGTGATATAAATTGGGACTAAAAAATGTTTACGACAAGTTTGGGAAATGTATTTTTTGGGTGCATTTTTTGTAATTTTGTATTATTCTTTTGTCGAAAAATTGGAAAATCAGTTTTCTTGGAAGGATTGTAGTCCTGTTCATGAAAATCCCACTCGTAATAGATTACCAGTTCGCTTTTCTTATAGGTTAGTAATGTGTTTTTTATTTATAGGATGTGTGTGTGTGGAGGGGGTGTTTATGTTGGATTGTGATCAGAGAGGAGAGAGCATAAATGTTTGGCATGTTGTGGTGACTTGAATTTGGGAAGAGCAGAAGGAGATGTAAGGAAACGGGGAATTCTGATTGCATTGGAATGGTCGTTGGCTAGATTGGTTTCTATTGTTGAGAATACAGAGTGAGTGCAAGCTTTCTATGAGTGTTTCACCCTTTGATGTGTGTGTGAGTGTGTGTGTGTGTGTGTGTGTGTGTGACGGGGACAGGTCTAGGGCATAATCCCTATGGCATTGTATTGAGGAGGAATGAAAGGATATATAGAAGTTGGCCAAGTTAGTGTTTTTTTATTGCTTTTTCACTATGTTCTTGGTACTCAATCAATAACTTTTGGTGTGGGTTGTTCTATTTGCTTAGCTGCTGGGTGATGACATTGTGAGTTCCGGGAATTGTACATATTTTTGCGCATAGAGAAGGTTTAATTTAGTGCTATGTTTTTGGATTGGGAACTGCTTTGATGTTCTTTACGAGACTGAATCTGTTGTGGTAGAGTATGTATATTCAAAGAGGTTAATTGTGTGCTGATTTAATGATTTGAGTTCCTAGTAGTTTGATATGCTATGGGGTGTATATTGAGTTTATTAAAGTGATGAGAATTTTTTATGGTGTCATGACACTGTGCGGTGGATCGTTCCGTGGCTGTTTGTATTCCATTACTATAAAGTTACATTTGAAGACTCTGAGTCGAGTATAAACTTGTGTTGAGGGAGCTCTCCTCCTCCTCTCACTCTCTTCTGAACAAAAGCTGTCCTCTCGGAGTGGCAGTGGGGCAAACGAAGTCCACGACTCGGTGAGGGTAGTTTGAATTGAGGATTTATTGAGAGTGGACGTCATTGTTTTGTTTGTCGACTTTGAAGTGGAATTGAGATTGGTATTGAACAGAGTTGCCTGTCTGTTATTAATATCTTGATGATTGGTGTCCTCTAGAGTGCATTTGTATCTTATATTATTATTTGGTGGGCGATATAGTATGTTCAGGGCCTGGATTTAGTTCACTATCTCCGGCTGATAGGAGGATTTGAGCTCGTCGTACATCGGGTCTTACGGACCCAAACTTTTAAGAGGTGAGAATGATATCCATTGTGTTGGCGGATATTACTTCCACCAGACGAAAATTGCTGGCGGTTCGATCCCTAAAGGGTCGCACCTCTTGCAGGGGGGTGAGAGGCGGCTTAGCTATTGATGGAAGGTCCGATGAGGAGTTGTTTTCTGTCCTGTCGCTTTGGCTTGAAAATTTCCGTTCCGAAGCGGTTGCCAGGTTGAGACTCTCCCAAGCATTGGCGGGTAGTCCTCGTGGTTGCACGATCATCTGACTGATGCTTGGAATTGCAAACACGAACACGGAACACTCACCATCACAGCGATCAGCACATCACACAACACACCACATCACGACACACACACACACACTACACATACACACGCGTATATATATATGACTACTGTATAGTATATATATATATATATATTAGTGTAATATATATATATATATTATGATTAGATCAGAAATATTTATAATATATTATTATATAATGATTATCATTATTATTCTGGAATAAACCTGCTAGATATCATATATAATACAGAAACCGTCACTGACACCTGTAAAGCGACATATACTTGGCAGATACTGGGTAATATATATTTATATAGGTTAGTATATAATATATATGGATATATATATATATATTGAGGACTGGGTATCGTATATGTGATGATTTAATATGATCGTAGCTGACTATTTGCGTCATTTAGCTAGTATAAGTGAGTATATGTATACTATATTATAGTAGTAGTAGTAGTAATATTATATTATGAGTTAGTACTAATATTATGGATCAATTATCTAAAATGTATCTAAACTTTGTAATTATTTTTATGGTTTCAATTTAATGTGATGCATTTGGACCAATAACTGTGAATGACCCCTACGAATCTTGGAAAAAGCAAGAGCTCATAAGAGAGAGACCAGAGGACGGCCGACTAATAGAAGCGGAGCCTCAGTCGTATTGTGGCTCTTTGCTGAGAACAGGTGACTTCTGTGAAGCTGGCTGCTTTTGATGCTAGTCGCAATACTAGAACAAAATTAAGACTTGCTACCAATCTCTTTTAATCTGCTTTCTCTAATTGTCTAGCATTGTAAGGGTTGCTCTAGAAGTAATCTGAACGTGTGTGTATTCTAGGTTAAGAGAAGAAGAAGCTCCTAGCATAGTTGGCGAGGAAATTGTATTGACAATGGAAAATGGCCTTTCCTCAAAAGTCCCAGTGGAAGACATATTCTCAAACAAATATGGAGGTATATCTTTCAAATAGAGTTATGGTGTGTCATTTAAATCTGGTATAAGAATCTAAATAGCCATGAGGACAGCATATGAACTTGTGATACGGTAAAGACTAGTGATATCAGGTACTACGCATGTGAGCGCCTGATCGGATGTTACTAGTTGGTGAGAATTGAGTGATAGATTAACGAGGGGTCGTGGGCTTAGTAAGGTGATATCATTGTGTAGACGGATTGTATTACATAATATCGCCGTGGAGGAAAGATAAATGACAGTAAAAGGAGATAAGAATATCAGAAAATGGATATATATTAGCAAAGGTAGCGTATGCAATGAGGGCATTAACTAAGGCAGAATATAAATGTCGGAGGAGAAATCTGTTCCTGTTATGATACATCTTACGTAAAAATGAAGGCTTTTGAAAAAGATAAGCCATAAATTAAAGTATTTTGAAATGGTAATAATATAAGATATTTTTATGAAATAAATAAGGAATGGTTCCCTTCTTATTATTTTTTTCAAGTGTATTTAAATAAAGGTGTTTTAATCATATAAGTTTATTAATGTGAAGACAAAAAGGTTATGTAGATATATAATTTGTCATTTGTGTAAAATTTGTAAATATAAAATTCATTTTTGATGTGTAATAAAATGTAGTTTTTGAATTGATTTTCCTGTTTTAAATATTTTTAATGTTGCGATATATATATGTATATATATATTTTTAAATATATATATATATATATATATATATATATATGATATATTATAATATATATATATAATGATATATAGTATATATTGATATATATATATATATTATATATTATATATATATATATATTATAATATATATATATATTATATTATATATATATTATATATATTATATATATATATATATATATATATATATATGTAGTCACAAGAAGTTTGGTCAAGATTTTATAAATATTATGTCTGAAGATATAGAATAAATTATAGTGCATAAAAAGGTATGTAGTAATAAACTATTCTGCAAATGTTATTTTCAACAATTGGATCTCCCTAAAAGAACAAGAATATTCTTGACTAAAAATAAAGTGTATTTTAATTGTATGAAAGCCAATATGTAATACACAAATATTCAAGTGTTTTTAGCATGGTAAGTTTAAGGTTTAATTTGATTGAAGCTTAAGATAAAATTGAATAAAGTTTAAAAAATGTGATTAAAATATATGTGGTAAGGGTGCAAACAAAATGTAAATTTATTATTATTACTTTTTTTTTTTTTTTGAGCGTACAAGTTTTGTCACTGCACTGACACGGGGAAGCAGAAATACTGGCTTGGAAATCCACCACCAGGGACAACACCTATATTCAACGTAACTAGCAAATGACTAATGTCTCATGTGCGTTATATCTTATGCAGCAAGTTTTAATCCCTAAGGAAGGTAAAAATAAAGTCTGGGCGAAAAATTGGAGACTTTGACGGGACATATGAGATGATGTTTTCGAAAAGCATGGCAAAACTCATTGCTAGAGCCTTGAAGGCAGTATATTCTATCAGAATGTGGTGAAATGAAAGTGGAACTTGTAACTGTCAAAACTGACAGGGAAGGGGGTCTTTCCTCGACATAGAAAAAGAACTGTGTGAGAGGTGTACATGTCCGTTTTTTTTTCAGTGAGTGTACGGAACCATCCACAGCTTACAAAAATGGCGGTCATATTAGGTTGGCAAAGTCCTATGGGCGAGTCCCAACTGTAAGGGAATCTAACATCCAGATGTTTAGTTAGATGTCATAAAGTAGCTTAAGATTTTAAAGAGGGGCGAAAATTGAACTACTTTTGAAAGTGGGTGAATCAACCATTATTTTGGTGTGGTTTGGCAGATAGTGGAACGGACCAAATGGTGGAAAATTCTCGGCGACGGATGAACTGTAATTGGATGAAGCCAACAAGGGTGTGTCGAACCGATTGTGGTGTGTATTGATAACAAAGCTTACACGTAGTGGGGAGATCGTGGGGAATATATTGGCTATGTATAAGGTTAATTTGGATAATACGGAGACGCAGGGCGGCAGAGCCGGCAAACTTTATTTCCGGCTCCGACTCCGGCTCCAAGATTTTAAAATTACCATGCACCGACTCCGGCTCCGGCTTCGGCTCCGGCTCCGGCTCCGGCTCCGGCTCCGGCTCCAGCATTTCAAAATTGTTCGGCTCTGGCTCCTAGTTATAATTCCTTCTTCATTTACACTTATGAAATCATTAATTTTCTGTTACAAAATTTATATGGTATGATGATATTGAATGTTTGTTAATGACATCTTTATTAACTTAGAATCAAATACTTCGCAAATATTTTATAGAAAATAAGATTTTTAAGAAATACAAAAAAAAAAAAAAAAATTAAAAAAATAAATAAAAATAAAGTAAATAAATCACTTTCCTTTATCTAAATTTTAAATAATATATTCTCTTTGGATAGGAATCGTATGAGCTGCCTGCCTGTACATTTTCGTAATATTATTGTTAATAATAAGTAATTTTTTTCCGTTTGTTTTATTTTTTATTTTTTTTTTTTGAATTTTACTAAAAACGGAAATAATTATATTTCAGTTTCATCCTAAAGTTTAATATAATAATTCCTCTTTGAACTATGAGATGCCTGTAACATATTTGTAATATAATTTTATTCAAAACAGTTTTTTATTAATATATATTATATATATATTATATTATCTATATATATATATATTATATATATATATATATATATATATTATTATATTATGTATATATATATATTAATTATATATATATTATATATATATATATATAATGTTATATATTATAATATATATATATATATATTAGTATATAATATATATATAATGAGCTTATATGTATATTAATAAACATAAGCCTATAATAATATAATTATATATGTAGAGATATTATATTAATTAGCGTATATGTATATATATATATTTCATTATTTATATTGATATGATATAATTATTATAATATAAATTATAGCATTTTCCTTTCTTAATTTTTTTAAAAAACTTCTCTTTGTGATCCGAGATGGAGCATATATAATATGAAAGTTTATTTCAAAACAATTCTTTCTTAAAAATATAAACTTTTTTTAATATAAATCCGTTCTTTAATCGATGGGGTCGCGTTATGCATGCCGATTTTTATTTTATTGTTAAAGGCAGAAATGAACCTCTCAATCTTATTCACTTTTGATCTAGGTGGCAAAAGCTGTAATTGTGTTGCTTTCATCTTTCCCAAATTTTTAATGATAGCTAGGGATTGCCTCCTTACTGTTAACTTGATTTTTTGGGAGAATGTTCATTATTTCGTCCTTAAATTGCCCTATTGAATTTATCTTTGTAAATTTTTTCTATGAGGTATTTTTAGGTTATGTCTTTGTTATCTTGTTGAATGTTTTTTTTCAAATCGCTTTTTTTTCTTGCCTTCCAATTTTACTTCTTCATCGACAAGACAACCACAATGGGAGGATTGTGTCTGATAGGTTACTTTCTGCTAAAGTTTAATTCTTCTCTCGTACTTTTTTTTTTTTTTCTAGTTTATTTTGCTGGGTTCGATTTTGTGTTTGTATTTCATTTTAGGTGCCTAGTTCATTAAAGAGCATTTCTAGCTTTTAATATCAGATTTTTCAGTTCTTTCCATTATCTATCAACAAGAGAATGATACCAGAGAAATATATATTTTGTTTTCTTTTAGACATTGCTTTCCCTTCTTTCGCTAAGGAATCTTTTTATGTCATTTGCAAATACCTTTCTTCTCTGTAGTAAATTTTCCCTCTATATGGTCAAGTCATTCTGATTGAATATGTTTTGTGTAACGTATGGGTGTTTTTAATAAATTCTTAAATGGGTTTGTATTGTTCCCCTGTACTTGACTGATCGGAAAGAGGAAAGTTCACTGAGTTACATGACAGCCATCATACTAATATATCTTTGAGTCCGTAAGAGAGCTTTTCGAGCTATAAGTATAAATTTACTGTCCCATCTTGTCTCTATTTCTAAGATGCCACTTTTCCAGTCCTTTGGACTGCTTTAGAACTTCCTTAATTTGTAAGATACGTGCTGCCTTTTGCTAATTTGTTTCGTCTTGCTTATAAGTATTTCTGTATGAGTAATGTGGGGACCATCATCGCACTGCTAACTGTAAGTAAATCTTCCTTACACCCTCATGTTGTTGCTAACTGTTTTAGCAATGTTGTTCTTTTTTATCTTCGTTCCACATATTAATTATTAATAGGTCAAATAATTTGTTTGCCCTTGTATCAAGCATTCCATTTTTTAGTTTTTATTTTGCTTTATCCGTACTACTTGTCTTTTATTTATTTTGTACAAATTTTTTTTTTTTTTTTACCAAGGGTAGTTTTTAACCTTGAAAGATACCCAATTTTATACCATGCGCTTTAAATCCTGGTTCTTGCAATAAAAGTAACACCATTATAATTAATTTGTAATTTTTGAATTTTTAGCTTGACATTGACAGAACAAGTTTTTTGACAATTGAATAAAGTATTCCACTTTAGTCGGAGTTTTTGAAAAATTAATTAGGTTTATCCTGTTAACAGCTTTTGCTTCTATCCTTTTTTTTTAACCAATTGTCAGGCAATGTTGATGAGAGCGTTTTGAATAATTAAACTTGCGTTGAGTTATTTCGAATATTGACAATATAAGTTTACTTTTGATCGCTCATGTTAGGCAGTAAAATTTCAATTGACAGTGAGTGGTTCGATTTTTTGGTGTAGTTTGACATGAATTTTTCAAAGGATATTAACTTAATTAATTAAAGTTATCTTATAGAAGTGATTGACTTTTTTATTGATTATATAATTATTAATCCAAAATCTAAATATAGAATAGTTAATATATATATATATATATTATAATATTTATATATATATATATATAATATATTTTATAGTTTTATAATTTTATTATTATTATATTATTATTATATATTATATATAATTTATATTATTATTATATTTATATTATATATATTATATTATATATATATATATATTATTATAATTAAATATTTTACAAAATTACGACCACTCACGGGCTGGGCCCTTTTAAGGAGGGGCAGAGGAATAAAAAGTACCGGAAAGCCACCACAAAGCCAAGCCTAGAGCAACAACAGTCTAGCCTACAGTGTGTGTTGAGCGCTGGGTTTTTAAATGAGCATATATATATGAATGAAGTACAGGTAGCGAGTGAAAAACAGTAAGACACAGAGCGAGAGTGGAGTTCGACTGCCAGATACAGAAGTGGCTGGTAAAGACGGAGAGTATCCAATAATGGTATATGCTACAATGAACGAGTCGTGGGATTTTCAATGCTCACTGCAAAAATGCATGCGAGAGCAATGGTCCCTTCCTTGTATTGCGAGGGCGACCGCAATGGCGGTGGAATGCGAGTGGCCAACTCCTCTGAGCATCTACCGTTGTAGTACCTTAAGAAAATGAGAAGTTGGACCAAAGTCACGTCGCGAAGATAGAGGGTCAAAGAGAGTTAGAAGTAGGGGACAGTTAATTTAGTCTCTTAGTTTAGACTCAACTACCAATTAGAAGGGTGGAGCCGGAGCCCCCAGATGTGAGAACAGTACTCCAATACAAGGGCGAATAAGGCCCTTATATAACTGTGAGTAGCTGAGCAGAAGAAATAAAATTCCGTTTCAACCTGACACAGAACGTCCCAGTTTTTTGAGGCCACTTAGCCACCGTTGTGATATGAAGGTTTCCAAGATAATTTTTTTGTTTAATGTTCTAGCCAAGGATGTTTTGTTGTCAACAGTGAGTATCGTTAGAACCTGTCGAAAAAGATAGGAAAGGTAAGGAGGTATTTTTTGAGAGGGAGATGTAATGTAGTTGAGTTTTTATATGAGTTGAATTTCACAAGGTTGTGGGTCCCCCCCACGGGTAAATCCCATCCAGGTCGGCAAGAATAGAATCAGAAAACTGAAGACGAGGGGCAGCTCTAGATGCAAAAGGGGAGCAGATTTTTGAAATGAGTGGAAGAGATGGAGAAGTTTGAATCATCGGCATAAGAGTGAAACAGAGTTGGAAGTACAGCTGAGGAGATCGTTGAATCGAAAAGTAAGAATAAAGGTTGGAGATAAAACAGAACCTTGAGACACACAATTAAAACAGGAAAGGAGGAAGAGTCCTCCATGAACGAGTGCTGATATGGAGCGACAAGAGAGAAAGACTTGACAATAGTAAAGCAAAGATAAGGAGGCAACCCACAAAGCGAAGGGATGCTTAGGAGGTAGCGACGCATGGCCATACTTCGATCAAAAGCCTTTGATATATCGAATGCGCCACCACCCAAAGACTCCCCATAGTCCCTAAGGGCAGAAGACCATAAATTGGAAGATAGCATAGTATGTCACCAGTTGACCTCGTGCGTCGAAAGCCATAACTGATGTTCTGAAAAAAGGGAATGAGACTCCAGATGATGTAAAAAAAGTGAGAGTTAAAGATAGATTCAAACACGTTTGAGAGAATACAAGTGAGAGCTATAGGTCGATAGAAAAATAAGGAAAATTGCTGCTGCCCTTTTATCGGGATTGGTTGGACTTATGCGCGCTTCCAACACGAAGTGAATATGTACAGTATTTAAGGCATAGAGAGTAGAAGTTGATCAGAGGGACAAAGGGCAAGCTCGGAAGCCATTCCTTAAAACACGGGGAGGAATGCCATCCGGGCCCTGCCTTCCTGACACTCATAGATTCTCTCTAAGAATCTATACAACCCGATATGCTAATCACGGAGAGCATCATGGAAACCTAAGAGTGAAGAAGAAGCAAGGGTAGGAGGGATGCCGAACATCGTCCCGGGTAAGATTAGATTTGAAGAAAGGAGGCCGAAGAGTTAGCCCTTTTCAGTGGGGTTAGTCTACAGAATACCGTCGAGTGGCTGAATTAGTGGATTTGGAAAAGGCAGATCTACAAAAGTGATATTAGAGATTTTTTGGCAAGAGGGCAGAAATTTTTATCAGTAGGAGAGCCAAGTAGGTTGTCGCACTTTCTTTTAGCCTGTCGAATAATAGCCCTGCAACGATTCCGAGCAGAATGGAAATTAAGTAAGAGTGATAGCGAGAAGCGAGAGTTTTTCATGCCGATACGCAATGTTCTCTGTCAGATTCAGAGTTTATATAATGACCCTTTCGAGGCTCAATTTTAACAATATAAGATTTTTATTGAAGATGGATCCAGTGAACTACCCTCAACGATTACGCCCTACCTTTTCAGGGGTGACCGAAGCGTCCTCCAGTAAAGCAAAGATTTCATCCAAAGCCTAGTTACAAGAAACGCACGCAACGCCCCCCCAATTACGCCGATTAAAGTGCCATGAAAGTACGTTTGGGGCCATGGTGGATGCTGCTGGAGAAAAAAGTTTTTAGAAATAAAATTAATAGATTGTGGTCAGAGTTACCTGATAGGAGGGAAAAATGGTGTATTTATATCGTGAAGGAGTAGTGGTGAACATAAATCAAGCGTGTTCGAATTGGTTAGGACGATCTGGTAATGTGTGTTGTAGGTTCCTTTAATTAACTGTTCAGATCGTTGAGAATACTGAATGTTTTTGGCCTCCTCCCCTCCTGCATCAGTAGGAGAGGAGCCCAACACTCAGTGTGATGACGTTGAAATCAATCCTTAAATAGGATATCTCAGCATTTGGCATGGGAAGAAGTAACAGTCTTATGAGAAGTAGTAAAGATATTCAAAAAGAAGGTGAAAATCTGTTTCGTAGGGGAGCAGTACAGAAACACAAGATAATGGTAGTAGTAGTGGAGAAAGATTTTAAGCCAAGAACATCGAAATTAGGAGAATTCAAGATCCTCAAGACGTGTTACAGGAGTGTTTAATGTTTTATAGGCACAGACTCCACCATTTAGTCTGAAATTATAGAAAAAGGTTATAGTTGGGAATATTAAGTTTATTTGAAAAAAGAATCCCTGGCTAGCTGGGTCTCAGACAGTAATAAAACGTTAGTAGAGGTTAGCGAGGTGATATTCCACAGATTCATCATGGTTTAGCTTTGAGGCCAACGACGTTTATCAAGTCCATAAGAGAACCCCAGCTACGCCCAACCCTACAATATTATATATAATATATATATTATATATATATATATATATATATATATTATATATATAATATATATATATATATATATATATATATATATATTATATATATATATATATTATATATATATATATATATATATATATATATATATATATATATATATATATATATATATATATATATATAATTTATAAATAAAATATATATTTTATATATATAACTTCTAGTAATAAAATCAATAATTAATTAATTTTGTACTTTGCAGGAGCCGGAACAGTGTCTTATTTTTTGCGGCTCCCACTCCAGGCCCCCTAAAATTTCGGCTCCAGCTCCAGACCCTCCCCCAAAGATTTCGGCTCCGACTCCTGCTCCTCAAAAAATTTCGGCTACGGCTCCGGCTCCCGGTTCCACAACCCTGAGGAAACAGGCAAGGACAACCTCTTGCTGACGGTTGCGCCGGTGGGAAGATGGCCACTCGCCAATGTCAGGTTTTATTTCTCCGATGATCACCCGTCCAACATTATTGCCAGCATGACCAGAATCCCTAGAGGAGCCCATGGTGGTAGTTATTCGAGGGAATGCAATCCTGTCGAAGTGCTGATGTAAGATGGCTAAAGCAATTCCTGTGAGAAGAGGAATCCCATATGGCCCCTTTGTTAGCTTCCTAATTTCCGAGGACCCCAACATAAGAAGGGATCCAGCAGAGCATAGCTTGGTGTCTGCGAGAGTGAAGACGAAGAAGAAATTGCTTCTATGGAAATCAGCACGCTTTTGGAGTAAGGTTCCTTAAGCGTTAAGCAGGAGCCGGAATATATTATATGATGTTGATCTGGATCAAGGATTAAAATTCAAAAGGACTCTCAAAATTGCAGAGAGTTCCCCTGTAAAGATTGATGCGTTGATGGAAATGGAGTGTGCGAGAATGCGGTAAGGGAAGACTACACACGAATAGACACCTTCCTTAATTTTGGGCCGTCTGTATAGACCGATATCGAACCGCTATGGATCACCGTTTAAGAGAGGAAGGATGTTTATAGCATGACTGCAGGCTGGTTCAATTTGGAAGGTGAGGACAAGACCAGACATATAGAAGGAGCTGGAAATATCCATGGGGTATGACTGTCGTCATAAGAATGTGACATTACTTTTTGAAAGGGGATATTTAAAAAGTTGAAAGAGTATAGGGAGAAATTTACAGACTCTGAAATATGAGTGCCCACGTCAACCCAAGGGAAAACAGTATAACGCTGGGCACACTGCCTTGTGGAACACCCACATCCAGAACAAAGTGTCGTGACAGAAAGGAAGAGCACCGAACTTGAATGGCTCTGTCAGACATAAGGCGCAGGAGGAAGAGATGCAACTATCACCGAAGGCAAAGTGTGTGGAGTCTTAAGAGGATCCCAGTTCTTCACGTGGTGTCATATAGAGCTTCTCAAGGTTAAAACATACCTCTAATACCATTGTGTCTTTGGAGAAGGCCTCAACAGAAGATCCCCAGTCGAGCGATGATTTCCAAAGCCAAATTGGTAGTTTGAAAAGACAGCAGCTTTCCAGAACCGGGGGGAGGCCAGCCACCATTTTTTACTTTAGTTTGTAGGTATGACATGTAAGCGAAATCGGCCTTTGATCAATAGTAAATTTCGGATCTTTCAAGCTTGGAGATTGAGATAACATAAACTGTTGACCAACCATTCATATGGAAGGCTGACTCTGTCCAAATTCTATTAGAAAGGTCTGACAAAAAAGCCGATGCAAAAGGGTGGATATGACGGAGCATGATGTAGGATATAATATCTGGTCCAGAGGAGCCGTCTTTGCAGTTTGCCTGTAGAGTAAAAAGACGGTTACAAGCAATGTTGAAAAGTTAGGTTATATTGTTCCATTTCTTATGGTTTGGAAATCTACGTCATGGAAGGAATAGCAGGAACGACTTGAAAAACAGTAGCCTAATGTGTCCGCAACTGCCGCTGAAGCAGAGATTGTATCAAGAATATTCATACCCATAACGAAGCTCCAACGATGGGGAACCGTTGAAATGTCGAGAGATTTTCTGAACAACCTTCTACAATGGCGAAGGAGAAGCTATGGAATTAACAGTTGAAACATAAGACGGGATGTGTTCCTTGCGTGTCTGACGGTTGATTCGCAGAGATCTTGCAGCATCAGCTTTATAGATTATCAGATTGGCAGTGTTGCGATTCCATTCGTACAGTTTTTTCTTTTCCCGGTCTGCCCGAGAACACAATGAAAACTACCAAGGAATGGCCCACCCACAGAAGACCATCATATGCATGCTTCAGCCGCAGAGGATGACATGTTTGAAGAAATAAAAGGCAGCGTCAACGGTTTCGAATAATTTTGTGGAGGGAGAGAGCGGAATGACCGGTGATTGATAGAAGGGGGGGGGGGGCCCACTCTCCTCGGTCATATCGCCAAAGCGAATGGGGTTCTGAATCTGGACTCGGTGAAAGTGCATACAGAGCTATGGGATAGTGGTAGATTTCATCATGCAGATGACCAAAAGACTGTAGACTGTTAGTAAAATGTTCAAACAGCAAATCAACATGTATGACTTGCAGGGTTGTTTGGTTTTAAACAACTGTTTTTTTTTTTTTGTTAAACCAACTTAAAAGACCTTGTTTTTTTTGTTTTTTACATGTTTTTTCTTTTTAAATACGTTTTTATTTGAGAAGAAAGAAAAATGACCTCCAAAAAAAACAACTGGTTTTTTTTTAAGTTTGTTTTTAACAAAAAAAAAATCATGTTTTTAAATCCAATATCTAATGCCTTGCTATGCAACCTTTGCTATGTTGATTTTAATCTCTTCCTGTTTTCCCATTCTTTATTCATGCTCTAGATTTTTCGGTTGATTTCACGTTCTGTTGCATTTTTCGTTTTTGCTTGATGTTAGGTTACTTTTACTTTATCTTTGTCCTTCGCTTCTGTGAGTTGGCGACGTGTTCACGTTCGTATGTTGTGCAGTGATTTCATGTATGTTACCCCATTCTCTGTTGGCGATTATTTGACCGAGTGAGGAGTGTGTTTGGTCCTTTTCTTGTTCCCGTCCGCCTCATTTCTATCATATTATTGCGCGTGTCTAATTTTTCTCTCGCTCTCTTCTGCTTTTCTCTCTACATTAATAGTTTTATTCGAAGAACGTCTGTGTTTGTAACGCTGGTGCCGTTTGTGTTGTTGATTGTTTTTATCTTTCAAGGTTGCATGTTCATTCCTCTTGTGCGTGTACTGAATGCTATTCGCTCTATTATAGTGCTATGTAGGGTGTTGCCGTTTGCCTGTGGGTGTCCTCTGATTTTCTTGGTAGGTTTTTTTGCATGTGTTTTTCTCGGGCAGACCTGGGAGAATTAGAAAAGATAGCTGTTGATTCGTGTAATTGGTGAATGCGTCTATAGCTACGTTGTCCTGTAATTTTTCTCGATGAAGGTGCTATAAAGCGTGATTTGTGTCTTTATTTGTGTGTGCAAGATCGCTGCGATATGCTTATTATCTCGTGTTCTATGTATTCAGCTGGTCAAGGAATCACATCCCGTCTATGTTTCAACTGTTGTTTAAGTTCCATAGTTCTCCTTTCGCATTTGTAGAAGGGTTTGTTTCAGAAAATCTCTCGACATTTCACGGTTCCCATCGTTGGAGCTTCGTTTATGGGTATGAATTATCTCTGATACAATCTCGCTTGCACGCAGTTGCGGACACATTAAGGCTACTGTTTTTCAAGTCGTTCCTGCTACTCCCTCTATGACGTAGATTTCCAAACCATAAGAAATGGAACAATATAACCTAACTTTTCAACATTGCCTGTAACTGTCTTTTTACTCTACAGTCAAACTGCAACGCCGGCGCCTCTGGACCAGATATTATATCCTACATCATTCTCCGTCATATCCACCCTTCTGCATCGGCTTTTTTGTCAGACCTTTCTAATAGAATTTAGACATAGTCAGCCTTACATATGAATGGTTGGTCAACAGTTTATGTTATCTCAATCCCCAAGCTTGAAAGATCCGAAATTCGCTAATGATCAAAGGCCGATTTTGCTTACATGTCATACCTACAAACTAAGGTAAAAAATGGTGGCTGGCCTCCTCCCGGTTCTGGAAAGCTGCTATGTCTTTTTTTTTTTTCAAACTACCAATTTGGCTTTGGAAATCATCGCTCGACTGGGGACCTTCTGTTGAGGCCTTCTCCAAAGACACAATGGTATTAGAGGCATGTTTTAACCTTGAGAAGCTCTATGTGACACCAAGTGAAGAACTGGGATCCTCTTAAGACTCCACACACTTTGCCTTCGGTGATAGCTGCATCTCTTCCTCCTGCGCCTTATGTCTGACAGAGCCATTCAAGTTCGGTGCTCTTCCTTTCTGTCACGACACTTTGTCCTGGATGTGGGTGTTCCACAGGGTAGTGCCCCCAGCGTTATACTGTTTTCCCTTGGGTTTAATGACGTGGTCACTCATATTTCAGAGTCTGTAAATTTCTCCCTATACTGTTTCAACTTTTTAAATATCCCCTTTCAAAAAGTAATGTCACATTCTTATGACGATAGTAATACCCCATGGATATTTCCGGCTCCTTCTATATGTCTGGTCTTGTCCTCACCTTCCAAATTGAACCAGCCTGCAGCCATGCTATAAACATCCTTCCTCTCTAACTCGGTGATCCATAGCGGTTCGATACCGGTCTATACAGACGGTCCAAAACTAAGGAAGGTGTCTATTCGTGTGTAGTCTTCCCTTACCGCATTCTCGCACACTCCATTTCCATCAACGCATCAATCTTTACAGCGGAACTCTTGAGAGTCCTCTTGAATTTTAATCCTTGATCTAGATCAATATCATATAACATATTCCGGCTCCTGCTTAACGCTTAAGGAACCTTACTCCAAAAGCGTGCTGATTTCCATAGAAGCAGTTTCTTCTTCGTCTTCACTCTCGCAGACACCAAGTTATGCTCTGCTGGATCCCTTATGTTGGGGTCCTCGGAAATTAGGAAGCTGACAAAGGGGCCAAATGGGATTCCTCTTCTCACAGGAATTGCTTTAGCCATCTTACACCAGCACTTCGACAGGATTGCATTCCCTCGAATAACTACCACAATGGGCTCCTCTATGTATTCTGGTCATGCTGGCAATAATGTTGGACGGGTGGTCATCGGAGAAATAAAACCTGACATTGGCGAGTGGCCATCTTCCCACCGGCGCAACCGTCAGCAAGAGGTTGTCCTTGCCTGTTTCCTCAGGGCTGTGAACCGGGAGCCGGAGCTCGTAGCCAAATTTTTTGGAGGACAGGAGTCAGGGCCGAAATCTTTGGGAGGGTCTGGACTGGAGCCGAAATTTTAGGGGGCCTGGAGTGGGAGCCGCAAAAAATAAGACACTGTTCGGTCCTGCAAATGTACAAAATAATTAATTTGATTTTTATTACTAGAAGTTATATATATATGATTATGTAATATATATATTATTATATATATAATATAAATATATATATAGGTATAAATGATATATATATATATATAATATAAATATATATATATTACATATATTATATATGATTTGTATTTAGTTGATATATTGGTGTAATATATTATGTATAGTTATATTATTATTATTTATGTATTATTGAGGTTTGTTAATATTTATATGATGTTTTTTTATATGTGTTTGTTTATAATGTATGTGTTATATTATATTATATATAATAATGTTTATTTATTGTAGGGGTGGTGCTGTAGGCTGGGTTCTCTGAGTTGTACGTTGATACGTTCGTGGCCTCAATTGCTAAGCCAATGAATCTGTGATATCACCTCGCTTAACTCTTCTATTCCTATACGTGTTTTATTTACTGTCCTGAGACCCGCTAGCCAGGAATTTCTTTTTCAAATAAACTTATACCCTCCTTAATTTGTTTATCATATTATTTTTTTAGACTTATATTGGTGGATGTCTTGTTGCTATATTATATGTGTTTGGTCTTTTTTTTGTGTTTTTTTTTTTTTTGTTTTTTTAGTTTTGTTCGTATTCGTCGGGTCGTAGCATTGTTAAATCCATGTTGATTGTTTTTTTGTTTTTTGTTTGGTGTTTTGTTTTTTGTATATTATGCTTACTGTGGTTTTGTTGTGTCTAGGCTTCCTCATCGTTTCTTGTATGATTTATTAAATCTCTTAATTTCGATGTTCTGTGGCTTAAATCTTTCTCCCTACTACCTTTATCTTGTGTTTCTGGTCTGCTAACTTGTCTCCTCTTTTTTTTGTGTTGTGTTGTGTTTTTTTTTGTTTTCTTTTATACTCTAATAGCGGATTTTTTTTTGTTTTGGGTTTTGATTTTTCTCTTGTTTTTTCTTTTGATATCTTTACTTACTTCTTCATGTAGAGCTGTGTACTTTCTTTCCTCATTGTGTCCTCAACTTGTGCTTGAGTATCATCTATTTAGTGTGATTTCTAATGCGTTCATTTCACAGCTGTAGTTGTTTTGGTGTTTTTGGGCTTCCTCTCATACTGATCAGGAGGGGATGGAGGCCAAAACATTCAGTATTCCCTCAACGATCTGGAACAGTTTATTAAATGAATCCTACAACACATACCAGATTCTGTCCTAACGCAATCTTGAACACGCTTTGATTTATGTTTACCACTACTCCTTCTCGATATATGATATCTGTTTGTCCTTGTTTCCTCCTATCGGTATACTTCTGACCATAATTCTCGTAGCTCTTAATTTTATAAACTTTTTCTGGTTCTTCAGCAGCTCCACCTATGGCCCGCAAACCGTTACTTTCCTGGCACATTAATGGGCTAATTGGGGGGCGTTTGCGTCGTTTCTTTGCTAACTATTGTTGGAATGAATCATGCCTTTGACTCGGGGGATGCCTCGGTCACCCTGAAAAGGTGGGGGCCATAATCATTACGGCTTGTAGTTGCTTTGGTGTTCATGGCTTACAAAGTGTTTTTTAATTTTAAAATCTTTGTGTTTTAGTATCTAATATTTCTGTTATTCCTACAAAATTCCAGGGTTTCTGTTATTTTTTGGGCGAATGGTGTTCTCGCTCCCATTTCAGGAGATTGAGACATTGCGGCTATTGTTCTGGGGCATTGGAAAATTAGCTTCTCTGTTTCTTTCTTTCTGTATTTCTACTTCTTACTGGTAATTGTGTTCTATTTTTGCTCGGAATTCTGTTCCAGGGTCTTATTTTCTCTGTTGTGACATGGTCTAAAAGAAAGTGCGACAACCTACTGGCTCTCTACTGTAATATTAATTAATTCTGGCCTTTTTTCTGTTGCCATAATTATATCATCTCTTATAATTTATCTTTTTGTACTTTTTTTTTTTCCTCACCTTATTCGCTTCTGACGGTTCTGTTGTAACTCTCCTACTGAAAGGCTAATCTCTTCGGCCTTCCTTTTCATCTACTCTACCCTGGACGTTCCGGCATCCCTCTAAAATGCTTCTTCTCCTCTAGTTTCCTATGCCTCTTCCGTGATTACGCATGATCGGGTGATTGAGATTCTGAGATTCTGAGATTTATGAGTGTCAGGAAGGCTAGTGGCTCTGACATATGGCATTCCTCCCGGTTTTTTTGGGGAGTGTGCTTGGGAGGGAGTGTGGTTCCGAGCTGGCCCCTGTCCTCGATTAACTCTAGTGATAGTTATTTTTTTTGTGATGCCTTAAATACTTACATCTTCGGTGCGTTGGGAGAGCGGTTGCTGTCTATATTGTTTCCAATCCATTCCCGTTAAAATAGTAGGGTTGCAGCCGCTCTGCATCCTTTCTAACTTAATTTCGTGATATATTGCTCTCATTTGGTTTATTCTCTTTCTAAGATTTTGACTCTTGCTTATCTTCTGCTATTTCCTGGAGTCCATCTGAGTTCTTATTCTCTTCTTTCTTAGATCACTAGCTGATGGCTTTCGAACGTTCTTCTGCGGGTGTGTCATCTGTGACATATCTAGATTCTATCTTTACTTATGATTTTTGGTCTTGTCTTGTGTCGTTGTAGTGTGGTATGGGGGATCGTGGGTTTGGCGGTTCTATTCTCGGTATATATTGTGGTCTAAGTAGTGCTTATTTTGTTGATCGATGTATGGCATTTGCTCGCGCTATCTTCCGTTGCTTAAGCTTTTCTTCTTCTTCTTGTTGGGTTTCCGCTTTCTGTTGGGTCGTTTCCTCTTTGCTTACTATGTGTAAGTTTTCTCTCTTGGTCGCTTTCCTTGATTTAGGTCAGCACTTCGTTGATTGTTTGTTAATGTTCTGTATCTTTCTTCCTCTCTTTTCTGTGTTATTATTTGGGTGGTGTTGGGCTTTCAGGAAGGGTTTGTTCGTTGTTGTATTTCTCCAACTTTTTATTCTTTGACTTTGTCAGT
>JABUQX010026077.1:0-50156 GCA_015478945.1 Trachelipus rathkii
TAGGTAGTGAGTGTAATAATATATATATATATATATATATATATATAATATTATATATATTATAATATTTATATATATCATATATATATATTATATTATAATATATATATTATTAATATAATATAATATATATATATATATATTAAATATTAATATATATTATTATATATATATAATGTAATATATATATATAATATATATATATATATATATTATATATATATATATATATATATATTATATATATATATAATATTAATAATATATATGATATTATATATATATTAAATATATTAATATATATATATAATATAATTATATATATATATATATTAATATATTATATCTATAATATTATATATATATATATATATATAATTAATTATATTATAAATTATATTATGATATATATTATATTATATATATTTAATATATATATATATACTATCATATTTATTCTATTTATTTTTTATTATTTATGTTAAATATTTTATATTTTTCATATGTGTATTTAAAACAATTCTTAATATATTTTTGAGGTACTTAAGCACGAAAAGAAGAAAGAAAAAAAAAACATATATTTTTATTATTGAATAAACTTCTCTACTCACAGATACTCAAAGAGAAAGTTTGACCTTAAATATTTTTTAGGATGAAATAAGAAAAATTGTGCTAGATATCCCGCAAGAGGATAGGTATCAGGGTTCCTTATTTAATTTATTATATTATTATGTATATTTTTGAGTATTAGAGGGGTTGATGAGGGGCAGTTTCTCGTATATTTTTTATAGTGTATCTTATTTACATGTCTCTATAATTCGAAATTAAATTCGTCCACTTCTACACATTGTATATGATAATTAATCAATTAGTAATATTATACTAGGACTATATTACACTCTATATCCTAATATACATTTCTGGTTTAGAGTAAGTTTTTTCACTGGTCTAATATAATTTTGGTGTATTTTACAATTTTTATATTATTTTTATTAAATAATATTTATTTATCACTTAATTATTTCATATTCTTCTTTATAATTATTCTTCTAGCGTCACGAATCAGACACGAGATATGTAAAATTATAAACATAGAAAGACGACTACCATTATAAATCCTATCTGAGACTAAAGTCAAATCGAGATACGGTATCGAGTTACTAAAATTACTCTATTCACTTCTGATAATTTTATATAATCAATAACCTAGTCCTTAACTCTATTATTATTTAAATATAGACGTCTCTTACCCACTATTACTCGAACCGCAACATATCCATTATACTCATGGTTTTGAGTTATGAGAAGAATTCTTGAAAAAGTAATATCAGCTTATTAGTCAGATTGTAGTTTTTCACGTCAAAGATTATGAGTGATATTTATTCAAATCGAGGGTATATAGAATAAATCTGATACTGAAAAATTACGTAACATGATAGATTCGTTATATTTGAATTACATTCTGAAGAATAGGTACGTTATATTCAGGCTTCCTCATTAATAAATTATATCAACCCCGAGAATCATCAAAAAATCCGAAATCTTTCGTGGGAAATATATATTAGACTGAATATGTGAGGTAGCTTACATTATTTATAAAATCACAGATTTGTTCAAGAAATGATCTTATTATTTAGAAGCATTACAATGTAAATTACGAGAAAATATTAATGTGAGAGACATATATATAATATCATTATCCGGAGTTCATTACGGAACGAACAGAAGCGGTTTTCAAATATTCTCGACTCATCTTCTTTAATTCACGATGTCAAATTTACAGATGAACAAAGACGTTTACTTTTGTTTTCAACTTTGTATGCTAATACAAAACCGCAACTCCAACGAATTATACACGAGGAATTTGATATACAGAACACAATACCTAGACAGGTACAGGCTTATTTAAAGAAAAACCATGTTCTTAATGATGGAAAAATCTCTTCCGCATCAGGTAAAAACTCTTATCAAACTTCTAATGTTCCAATATATTCTACGCATGCTGAAAAAGGTGCTGCTCAACAATCATTTTCTCAGGCTTATAATACGAAAAGTATGCCTAAATCTTCAAGTTTTTCTAATAATTCTTATCATTCTGTATCTAATAATCAACCTAAACGTAAAGTTCTTTTCTGTAAGTCTTGTGAAAACCACGGACATCCGACCTCAAAATGTATATTTCGCCCATTTTGCACAATGTGCCAGAAAAGTCATGCACGTGGGACGCAAAGTAGGTGCAAGGGAACTATTTGGGAACCTTTCTCTCCTGAAGGATTGAAGAGGGTAAGGTATATAACTCAATCTGAGCAGAATAATTATGCTCCAAATCATTCAAATCACCATTCGAATTTTCGACCCAGTCAACCCACTGGCCAAATTCAGTACGTTCAAAATCGTTCAAACTCAAACTTTGACAGAGGTCAAAATGGTTCTAAAAGGAACTCGAATGTTAATTATTGTCATAATTCGACAAATATACATAGCAGAGGTGCTAATTATTCAAATAAATCTCAAAATAATTATTCAGAAAATAAATTTTCCGCCCAACGAAATTGTGAAAACAGAAATAGTGGTAGAATGTCACCGCATCAATCGCATTTTGAGGATGAAAGTTTTGATGTAAAGGTAAGTTGTTTGGATCCAAATTATGTTCCAATTGCAAGTTTATATAGTAATTATGAGAATAATAAGCCAAAAGGGCATGAATTTTTTTCAAATAGTTCATTTTCTCCGCCTTCAAATCAGTTAAGACACACGTCAAATTTCCGTGTTTGTCCGCATTCAAGTTCGATTTCGTCGAAGTCAAATTCATATTATGATTCAAATTTTTGGAAAAGGGAACGAGTTTAATGTCTCGAAATGTCGTTATTAACCCTTTAGAGACAAATTTTATAAATCCGAATACGAAATTGTCAAATGTGTACTTCGTAAACGATGATCCAATGATAGGAAAAAGTTATTATCTTAGTGTCAAGCTCACAGTTGAATACGAGTTTATTTATGAGCTTTCTTCTTTTTTAGATTTGGGTAGTAGTATTTCTTTGATACGTTTTCAAGTGTTTGAGAAACTTCGTAAGTTGTATCCACTCAAATTGAAGGATAACAATATCGTTATGAGATCGATTTCGGGTAACGAAATTAGAAATTTGGGAAGGGTGAAACTTCAGTTGATTTTAAATGATCAGTTATTCAATATTCATCTCATTGTTGTAGATAATGATTGTGTTTTTAAAGGTCAGATGCTTTTAGGTACTGATGTGTTAGGTGTTATTCCTGCTGTATTCGATTTTCGTAATGAATATTTATTTATAGAGGGTAAAACAGGTTTTTCAAAAACTTCTTTGTCTGTATGGGATCCGTTAATTCACGATCCGAAACCAAGTTCTAATTCTATGAACAACAATAAATCACAGTATGTTTCTGACGATGTTAAAGTCAATACTGCAAATTCTTTTTCAAATTTGCCTCACCTTAATTTTGAGGATGATTCTTTTACACATGAACTTTGTATATTCGATGAGCAAAGTTATGATTTATCTTTACCAGATAAGGTTACGTTTAATGCTTATTCTCAAGCAATATTATCCGTGAATGTCATTTCTAAAGCCGGAACATCTCCTCCGGAAAATACATATCTTGTGTCAGAGAAAAATTGTGTTTCAAATATATTGTTTGGAGACGTTTTAAGTAGGGTAAACGAGGGTACTATTTTAATAAATTGTATAAATTTTAGTTCAACTCCGATCGTTCTTGATAAAAATTTTGTCGTTTCAAAGGCAAATTCTCTCGCATTTAGGAGCAGTTGCTCGAGTGTAAATAAGATAGATTCATCTTTAGGTCTTTCAGATTCTGAACTTCGTAAGGTATATAAAGAGATTCTTTTGTCTAAATCAACCAAGGAAGCTGATTTAATAGTGCTTCAGGATGGTTCACAGTTAGAACAAATTCTCGATTTTCTCATAGCACATAAGGATGTGGTAGCTTTAAGTAATGATAAGGTAGACGTATGTCCTTATGGAAAATTTAAGCTTGAATTAACCCCTGATTCCCCCCGTTATATTTACACTGCAAACTATAATTTACCTCACAAGTTTCAAGCAGATATAGACGAATGGGTTAATGACTGTATACTGAAACAATACATTGAACCTTCTGATTCTCCACACAGTAGTCCCCTACTGGTGATTCCAAAACGAAATAGTGCTCGACCTCGTATTGTTTTAGATTATAGGAAACTCAACAAGTATATAATTCCTATTCAGTTTCCTATTCCTAGGATTGATGACACATTGTCTAAACTAGGCCAATCTAACGTTTATAGTTCTCTGGATTTATTAAATGGTTACTATAATATAGAAGTCTCGGCAGAAAGTCGTCCTTATCTTGCTTTCTCGACTCATAGAGGCCATTATCAACCTCGAGTATTACCAATGGGAATCCGCACAGCACCCAATATTTTTTGTAAAGTAATGGAAGCTTCTTTGTCACATTTATTAGGTATTCATGCTCTGATATATTTAGATGACATTATTGTATTTTCGAAAGACATAAATTCACATTATGAAAGTCTTAATCTTGTATTCAAAGCACTTAGAAATGCAAAATTGAAAGTGAAGTTGGAAAAAGCAAACTTTTTTAAACGTTCTTTAGTGTATCTTGGTTTTCTTATAAGTTCCAAAGGATTATCAGCTGATCCAACCAAGCTTCAAGCCTTAAAAAGTTTTCCTATTCCCACAGATGTCTCATCCGCGCGTTCTTTTATTGGATTTACATCTTATTTTCGAAACTTAGTCCCCATGTTTAGTGTTATAGCTCATCCAATTACTTCTTTATTTCGAAAGAATGTTCCGTTTGTATGGTCTTTTGAGCAACAACAAGCTTTTGACACCCTTAAACAGAAGCTTATCGTAGAACCGATTTTACAATTTCCAGATTTTTCTAAAGAGTTTTTGATATCGACAGATGCTAGTATTGTAGGTCTCGGAGCGGTATTAGCTCAAAAAGATTCTAATGGAAATGATAAACCCGTTTCTTTCGCGTCAAGAATGCTTAGCAAGGCAGAAAGAAATTACTCCACGATAGAGTTGGAATCGTTGGCTGTAACGTGGGCACTTAATAAGTTTAGAAATATTGTTTATGGTTATCAGATTAAAATTTTCACGGATCATAAACCTCTTATATCAATTTTTAAAAATAAGGACTTGAACCACAAGTTAGCAAGGTGGGCTATCAAGGTGAATGATTTTAATCCTGAGTTTATTTATATTGAGGGAAGAAAGAATGTCTGTGCAGACTACTTTTCTCGTAATCCCCCCCCTCTTGTCTCTGATAGTACAGTTTTCAATGTTGCTTCTCTTATTGAAAATAAGAAATTATTTAATCTCACGTCCGATGTTTTGAAGTCTGAACAAGAGAAATGTCCCAGACTTGGTCCGATTATCAAATTTATAAAGGAAAACGGTAATACTTTTTGTTTTCCCCATGCGTATATAAAAGATATTTTATATTACGTCACAAAAGAAATGAAATATTTAATTGAAATTCCTGAATCATTGGTGTATACTGTTCTTAATATTAATCATTGCGCTCTGGGTTCTGGTCATTTAGGACATATCAGAACAGAGAAAAGAATAAAAGAAAGGTACATATTTCCAAATATGTCCAAATTGGTTTTTCAGTTTTGTAGGGAATGTCCGTCATGTTTAAATGTTAAGGGGAACATCCCAAAACGAGCTCCCATTTTCAAGTATCCAATTCCGTATGCTCCGTTCAGTAGAATTCATACTGACATCTTAGGTCCACTTCCAACTTGTAAACAGACTGGAGCAAAGTATATTTTGGTTTTCAAGGACTCCTTGACAAGGTATGTCGAACTTTGTCCAATTCCCTCACGGAGCGGTGTGCATATCGCTAACGCTTTGTTACACAGAATCATCGTAAGGCATAGCTGTCCCTCTGTTTTGATCAGTGACAATGCTATGGAGTATGTGTCTTCTTTCTTTAAACAATTGTGTAAATTATGGAAGATTAATAAAGTAGAGATCAGCGTTAGGAGCCCATCAGCAAATAGCAACGTGGAAAGAACAAACTTACAAATAGAAAACTATCTGCGTCACTATGTAAATAAGAAAGGTGATGACTGGGTATCTTTTCTTCCTTTTGTTCAACTTTGTATAAATTCTTCTTTTAATGAAACAATAGGCGAAACTCCGCACTACGTCTTGCACGGATACTGCAAAAAATTGCCGTACGATATAGATAATTATATCACCCCATTTTCTCATCCTGACAAAGAATATTGTCCTACTCATGAAGATCTTAGAGATCTTACCATTAGAACTAATCTTATTCGAGAAATTGCAAAAGAAAATTTGGAATGAAACTCAAAAATTTGTAAATAGGCAACGTAATAAAGCTTTAGAAAGAAACATAGAGATAGGTTGTAGAGTTTATATTTTAGCTATTAAACCTATTGGTCTGCCTAAGAAACTCGCGAAGCGCTGGCAAGGTCCGTACCGAGTTATAGGGATTCTAGGGCGCAACAGTTTCATATTGCAATGTCTTAACTCTGGTCGCGAAATCGCTGTACATAGTGATAATTTTAAGGTCGTGGCAGAGCCGATTATAAATGATAATCCCCCTGTAAATCATAAGTCTTCTTCTCCTAATCTTAAGTATTCTAAAAAGGTTTATTTTAATAAGGATAAAAATGATGGTAACGAACAGATAGATTCGTGTGATGAGTCAGAAGATGAAGTTGAAAATGTCATTTTTCCAAATCAATACACACGAAATTTGCATAAAGTTCCTAATGATGTTCCTCCGAATAATGATTCAAATTATTCAAATCCGTCGTTTAGAGATCCTATAAAAAGGAATTCCAGTCCAAATATTTCTAATCCTTTATTACAAAGTAGTACTTTCAGAATTAAAACTACGAATTCTCCGTTTTCAGGTTTTCGTGATTCAAATGAAAGTTCAAATAATATAAGTTCGAATAGGTCAAGGTCTGAATCTGATCATTTCGATAGTTCCGATCATTCCGATGAAAGTTATCATCCCCATCAGCATTACCGAGGTCCTAGGGTACAATCTCCTAAAATTCTTCGTTCAAGTAGAAAACTATTGCCAATGCATAGCACACCTCGTAATGATGATTCGCTCAATCTTCCTTCTTGTTCTCATGACCGAAATAATATGTCTTTTTCAGAGTAATGTTTTCTTGTTCAAGGGTATTCTGTTCTTGTTCCTATATTCTGTTCTAACTTGGTTACATTAAGTAAATGGTTGGATGGAATGTAAAGAAGTGTTTATAGTATGTATATATTATATTTTTTTTTTATCTATTTTATCATAAGAACCCTTGACAGTCCTGTACATAAATCCAAAATATGGAAAAGATTTTCGGTGAGTCGGGAAGAGAATTGAGAAAAATATTTTTTTTTGATGATAATATATTATTTATTAGTTCATATTTATGTAAATAAAATGTCTATAATAGTAGGATTCCTTTTGTTTTTACGTAGCTCATTTGTGTTCAAACGAGTAGTAATTCTTATTCTTAAGAAAGTCTTTAGCTAGGAAGGGGAGTTTTCTATACCGTTCAAATGTATTTCCTTTTGTAATAATACATTAGCTCAGTTAGATTCTTAGAAAAACAAAAGAAATGTCAGTAGTATTCTATGTTTAAATTTAGAGTAGAGTCTGCAACGAAACAATTTGTATAAAGACGCAGACGACAATGAATAGTGAGTGAGTCTTGTTAGAGCCTTGTTCGGAGCCAGACGTGTCTTTGCTGGCTGAGTGAGCAGTGAGAGTTACAGAAAAGTCGATGTTATACTGTGCATAGCCTACGCCACAGTTGACTTTGTGTACAATTTTATTTATGTGATTATTCGTAATATTGATTAAGATTTAACTTTGTCTTCGTCTTATAAATGTTAAACTAAGTTTTATTTGAAGTTCTTATAATTACTCTGGCAAGTGAGAAATCCTCGATTTACATATTTCTTTAACATTTATCCTCGTCGCACGCAGAAAAGCGTTGCCATTTTTAATAATTAATAAACTGTGTTTTTGTGCTCAAGAAGTATAGCATTTGTGCATTTCTCAAGAAATAATAAACTTTGTGACTATTTGTATTAAGAATCTACGTGTTTTCCATTATCGATTTATATTCTGTGATGATTTATTTAAGACGTATTTAGTCTATGGTTACAGAAGTGTTCCACAGATTTATCAGGTAAATTGTATATTGGCTAATCTATGATCTGACTCTCCCTCAAGCGCTCACGATTTGTGTATGAATTGTAAAGGCTCATTTCCTCACATTGTAAATTATTTTCAAGACTCTCATTTAAACACAATAAATATATATTTTATATTGAAGAAAATATATTGTAAGAAGATATTATATTTTAAGACAAATATGTGTATTAGAAACTAAAATTAAGGATCCATGACATTAACAAATTTTGAAGATATTTATTTTACTGTAAGGAATATTCTGATGCTACATTTTCTTATAACCGTTTATTTATGAAAGGACATTAATATTTCAATGCATACAAGGATATAGTAAAGTTCAAAAATGCAACAATGACCTAGTAAAGTTCTAAAAAAAAAAATAGGAATCGTATCTCATTTTGAATCCTTCATATCTATTTTCCATCATTGAAGTTTATTCTGGTAATTTGATGAAAGTGTCTCCTGCAATTTCGGAAGCCTATCCTTAAGCTGACCGGTCATATAACCTGATCCCCCTGTAATAATAGAAAGATAAACAGGCCGGATAATAATATAATATAATATATATAAATATATATATATAATATATGATATTATATATATATATATATATATAATATATAATTATATATAATATATATACTTAAATATATATACTTCAAATTATATAATACTTAAATATATTTATTTTAAATTATATATATATATATATATATATAATATATATATATAATATATATTTATATATATATATATATCTTATATATATATTATATTATAATTTATAAAATATATATATCTATTTAAATATATATATATATTTAAATATATATATATATATATAGTTATATATATATAGATATATATATGAATGTATATATATATATATATATATATTAGTAGTATATATAATATATATATATATATATATATATATATTTAAATATTATATAGTTAAGTATATATAAATATATATTATATACTATATATATATAGCTATATTAATAATATATATATATAATTTAAATATATATAGTATATAATATATATATATATATAATATATATAATATAAATTAAATATATATATGATATATTTTAAATATATAGTATATAGTATATATATATATATAGTATAATATATATATATATATATAATTTTATATTATATATATTATATATATATATATATATTAAAATATATATTATATATATATATATATTAATATATATTAGTATATATATTATATATAATATATATTTAAATATTATATATATATATATATTAGATATATATATATATATAATTATAATAATATATATATAATAATATATATATAATATATATTTAAATATATTATATAATATATTATAAATATATATATATATATAATATATATATGATATATATATATATATATATATATATATAGTATATATATATTAAATATATATAATATATATATAGAATATATATTAGTATATATATAATACATATATATATTATAGTTTATATATATAATATATATCTTATATATATATATATATTATATATATATAGTAGTATATATATTTAAATATATACGTATATAGTATATATATATATATATATATATATATATATATATATATATATATATATATATATATATATATATATATTGATTAGTTAACCCTTATTGTGATGTAAATAATTGTCCAGTTGTCTGTGATGTTGAAGTTGTTTCCTTGAACAGATAGCCGAAACCAGTAAAAGTTTAATAAAATGATAAAAATATTACTATAATTTTAAATATATAATTATATATATATATATTTGAATATAGGATGGAATTATAATATAGTATATATAATAGTATATATATATAAATATATTATATATATATATATATATTATGTATATATATTATATCTCTGTCTCTCTCTCTCTCTCTCTATGAATATATATATAAGGTATATTAATATAGTATATATTATATATATATAGTATATATATATATATATATATATATTATAATATTATATTATAATTTCACCACTTGTGGTGATGTTGATAATTGCCCCTGGTGCTTGGGCAAAGGGGGATGGTGCTAGAATTTGGTACCAGTTCAATGTGATCTTTAATTGTTGCTGTAGCCTTGAATTACTCATAACCTGAAACATAGTTTAATAAATAATAATATGGAACAAGATATTCAATATATATATATATTATATATATATAATATATTATAATATATATTATATAAATATTATATATATAATATATATAGATATATTATATAATATTATATATATTGCGAGCCCCGCTGGACAAGATGCCTTAGAAAGCTCTGGTACCTTATGGACTGTCTTGTAAGAACTTAGGTAATGGCAGAGACGTCAAAACAAAATTTAAAATTGAAAAGAAAAAGAATTTTTTTGCCTAACATCGAAAATGAGGCGAAAGTCAGGCTCGATTTAAGGATCCCCTTGCGTGATCTGGTGGGGACAACATGTGACCTTCGCCAAAGAATTGATTGGACTGACCAGCAGAATGAGTATTGAGAATGGTTTCTGATACTAAATAAACTATGTTATAAATGATTACTTCTCAAAATTTTGAATATACTGTTATATAATAGAAATGACATGAAATCGTGAAAATCACAAGACTACAGGAAAACTTTCTACGAATAAGGCCGCACTGTCTACAAATGTACATTTAGGTATAAATATACAACTCGGAAACGCTAACTACATATGCTACCATATATCTTTATATGTCAGTACATGCGCCAGCTGGTTGCCGAGGGCTCAAAGGTGATTATAGAGACATTAATTATTTATATTAAGTTGATTAATGTTATACTTTATACAAATATGACCACGTACGGTATATTGTTGCGGAGAAGGATGACTTGCAAAGGAAGAAAATGACAGTAAAGATAATAATCTGACAAAGGGAGGAAGGATACTTCATAGCAATGTATAATGTTTTGGAATATTAACACAGGCAAAAACAAACTTTATTAATACTCTCGTGAAAGTACTACAATCTACTTCAGTCTAACACTGACTGATTTATTAATGCCTTAACAAGACAAGGAATTAGTTATTATAAATAATAATTAAAAAAAAAAAAAATAATAACAAAAATTCTTTATAATTCGTGGATGATATGTACACAAATTTTATCATGAATTTGCAAATTTGTGAAAAGTTTTTAAAATTCTAAGGGGAACACTCACTCTGATATTTAAGTTCATATCAACACTATACAAAAATTTAGTTCAAGGCACTCCACAATCTATGCAAATCCTACTTATAATAATTGATAAAGCTAATAATATAAAACGTCTTTAGTTTTAGTTTTCTTTGTCTAATCTATGTATGATGCATGTATGTATACAAGTAGTTTACTGAGCAAAGTTAGGGGAGGATGGACAGGAATTGAAGCAGCAGAACTTAACTTTCGTTTTGTCAATTTTGTCGAGTATTCCTCGTTCTATAAATCCCGAGATAAGATGAATTAGATCATTTGGGAATATCCAAGTACTACCTTCTTTCTCTTTATTGATCGTCATTTTTTCCCTCTATGTTTCTCGAGACAAGGCAAGGGACTATATACTACTACTTCTTTTGCTGTTAGGACAAGACCCAAGATTTGAACCTGGAACATGAAATACGACAACCATTTATGCATTGCACAATATTACCATCCATCTCATAATATCTTATGATTTGGAACCTCACTTACCCGATTGACGGGTTCACTTTCAGCTTTAGGCTCACGATACTACGCAGCACTACTTCACTACTAGTCTTTTAATGTTTTAAATTGTTTGGGAACTGTTCAAAAATTCAAATATTCTTATGACCACTATATATCACATGTTTGATCACAGTCAGTAGTCAATATTTATTTACTCAATATTGATCCTATAAAACAAAAAAACTGTATTTACACCCCAAAATGGAACTTTGCTCCTAGCCTGCTTCATGTATGGTCTTCAGCTGTTGATCTGAAACAAAAAAAAATACAACAGAGACAAGGTTCTTGATAAAGAAAAGATACATTTAATAATTTATTAAGTTATACATATATAAACAAGAGTGCCTATACCGCAATCACAATCTATTCCCATTAATATATAATTAGATTATAAAATTGAATACGAATTAAAGAAAGCGAGCAACGACTGACAATTTAAATTAAAACGTATTTAAATAGTAACCTAATAAATACCTAATCAATTTTCAGAAATTTACTAAATGCATTGATTAATGAAATTTCCACAAATTGGATAGGCTATATGCATTACCTTGTATTTCTACGTCATTGCATGCAGATGCAATTTTAACAAGTGGATTAAGTTAGCAACAACTTAATAATAAAATTGGCTCCACCCCTATATACAACCAGTGGAAACCTCTCTATGAATGAGCTCCTGCTCTAGTATTGAATTTTGTGATATTACTAATTACCCCATCAGATATCAATTGATTAATAATGGTAGGAATGGCTTAAACTTCCAAACCGATTACCTCAAATGGATATTAATTTTAAAGTCGAGAATTTGACATCCAAATTCCGGAATTAAACACTGTTTTCAACCCAAGATTCTTGATTATTATCCTAGGCTCGGTTGCCTAAAAAGAAAATAATTGAAATAATGAATTTATAGTAGATTTATTAAGTCGGTTACAATTAACTAATTAGGATTAAGTTATTTATAGATTTATAATAACCGTTAAATGTTCAACAATAAGGCCCATATTTATGAATCAACTTTGAAAAACTTCTTGACTTTCCGTAAAGGTAGCCTCAGATAAGCATTCCTCCACTGCATAAGAATCTTAAAAAAAAAATTTGCTATTTATAAATCACCCTTTCCTTTATTCGGGATTTACTTATCGAAGACCGTTATGAAGGAAAAACGTCATCATATTTCATGACGTCAGAGACCAATAACCAATGAACACAAAGTAAATGAAACTAGAACAAAATAAAGTATATTATATATATTAATTTTATGTATGTAAATTTATAGAAATATTAAAAAAAATAATAATAATGAAATAATTCTATAACACGTGTTAAAAATAATTCGAATATTGAAGAAATGTGTTGCTTCACCATTTATAGTTCCAGTGCTTTGATTGGCATAGCCGTAGGCTGAACGTAGCCCAGCTACGAAATTAATGATAAATTAATAAAAATTATCATTTGGAGTCCTTACACTAAAGTTAGGACGCGGTCGCAAGTTGCACGCTGCCTATTTCTCTGGTGTGAGCCTAATTATGTGGTTTTTGGGTATTTCTTACACGAAAGTATATATTTGAAAAATCATTTACATAATAAATGCCAACCAAATGATATAAATTAAATAATAATAGCGACAAAATTGGTAAAATAAAAAAAAAGTGGCTTTGGAAATTGAATCTTAAAAGAGTTCAGGGTGGTTCAGAGCTACCTTGACTAAGAAAGAGATTTCGCCAAGTATTTGCGACGTCAAGGGTTCCTTTAATCAAAAAATTCTCAAGGATCGTTCAATAAATCCGATATTTACGCTTTAAGGAAGGATTCTGAAGGGACACTTGACGAAAGGAAGAGAAAAGGGCCATATATAAATACGGCCCATAGTCTATATATATGACAATATTAAGTATCGGATATGTATATATATATATATATATATAGTAATATATATATATATAATATATATATATATATAATGTATATATATATATATATATATATAGTAGGTATTGAATAATATATATACATTAGGTATATATATATATACTATATATATATATATATATAGTAGTATATATAATATACATTATACTATATATATATTATAATATATTATATATAATATATATAAATAGTATATATATATATATTATATATATATAGGCAATTTCTTAGAAAAAGCAGGCAATAAAAAGTACAAGTAATTGAGCGTAAAACGTACTAAAATGTTGCTAAGGTATGTATAAATTGTTCCAAAATATTTATAAATAAAGAATATAGTGAAGCAAAATTATTGTAAAAATATGTTCCTTTCTATCAAAAGATTCTAAAATAAGGGAAAAGCTCACTCTATCAACATAAGCTTATCATTCAATAGATTTTAAGATTACCAAATGTTAATTTAATTAATTCCTTTTAATATAATATAAATTATTGCTGCTGTTAAAATGTTTTCAGATAACTATTTTATTTAATTATTATAATTATATTATTATTATTTATTATTATTGATTATTAATTAATTATTATTATTATTATTAGTAATTATTATATGGTGAAACTAAAGAAGTTACTCCGCATGAAATACTCGAAAACTAAAGAATATCGGTACACAGAAACTGATAACATGTAATGTAATCAAGAGTATGGAAATTTGGTAATGGAAAATGAAAAAAAAAATTTTTCAACGTGTTTTTAAATTTTTTTTTATATCCAAAACTACGATAGGTAAAGAAAACTAATAACAAATATTTAGAATCAGCGCATGAAAATATGTTTGAAAAAGATTTTATTTTTTTTTTTACTAAAAGAATTACCCCAGGGTAAACCCCAAAGATCAAAGAGTCGGGGGTCTCTCGGCCCTCCTTGGGGGACGACGGGGTTGACTATTTTCCCCCCCTTCCGGGGAGGGTCTCCGACCCCCGCTCTTTGGTATTTTGGGTGTCGCGGGGTTCCTACGCCCCTCCCCTACAGGGTATGGAAATCGTCCCCCCTCCTGTCCCACCGTCGGCTCGGAGCCCCCTAAACAAATATTTATACCGCCTGATTCCATAATATGTTTCTAGCTTTTCTTCTACCTATCGTTAAAGGATAGAGACTATAAAAAAAAAATATATAATTTTTTTTTTCCAATTTTCCATACAAATTTCATCAGCTGATTCCATATATGTTATCAAGTTTTCTTCTTGTACCTATCTTAGTTTCGAGATATCATGCGGGTACTCTTTAGTTTCACCATTATCAAAATTATTGATTATTCATTATTATTATTATTATTATTATTATTATTACTTATATTCATTATTATTATTATATATAAATTATTCATTATACTTTATTAATTATTATTAATTATTTATATTATTTAAATTATATTATATTATTATTAATTATTATTATTATTATATATTATTTATTAATGTACTAAATATTTGTAATAAATTCATAATATTTGAAAAGCCATTTTTCTTTTCTTAAATCAGTGAAAGCAATATAATTAATAATTCAAATTAGAACGCAAAAGCAAAATAAAGCCCTCACACTATTCTTAGCTTAACGTCAACAAATTGTACTGCAAAAGGTGTCAGAAAATTCTAAAAAGAGTACCAAAATTATCATTGCCTGCTTATCTAGAATTGGCCATATATAATATATATATATAATATAATATATATATTATATATATATATATATATATATATAATATAATATATATATATATATTAACTATAATATTATAATATATATATATATATATATATATTATATATATATATATATATTATAGTGGCTATAGTGTATTCAAAGATTAATACTTTTAAACGCCTTTGTTTTAATAATTTCTAGGGTAAATACATTAAATTTTATGTTATTATTTACACCTAAATTAACCTAACCTAATATTAACGGAGTCAAACCACTTATAAATGTCCCATATTATAATATATTACTAAGTTATATATACATCTACTTACATAGTATATAGTAATTATAGCGTGCCTACGTATATATATATAAAGTATAATATTCAATATATAGTATATATATATATATATATTTATCTATAATATATTATATATATAATCTCATTATAATAGGTTCATGTAGCTGGTTTTAACCGCACCATCTCTGAGTCCATGAAATTTTAGGTTATCTATTTACATTTTTGTTTAAATTTTCATGTCTAGGGTAAAAAAAAAATTTAATCTAAATCTCTACTTATTTTAGTAAAGGTGAAGCCGTTTAAAGTTTAAATTTACTTTACTTTTATAATTATAGTTTTAATATATATATAATAATATATATATATTATAATATATTAATATAATTATATATATATATATATTCTATATATATATAGCTATAATAAGTATATATAGTACGATGGACACAGTGACCAAAGCGCTTAGGGTGAGTCTAACTATTAGTATATATAGTCTACACCTATTACTACGACTGCTGATATACGCGTAAGTATATCATAAAGTATGAAATTACTATATAGTGATGATGGTAAGAGATATGCTAAAAGCTGACATCATGTAAACTCGAGAACGGCAGCCCCTACAGTAAAACAATTTACATATTTGGAACCAGCGGAAAATTTTAAGGTGTTTTTAATTTTATTTTTTTTTTTTTTTGTTTTTTTATTCTTGCGATCTATTAAAAAAAAAAGTTTTAATTGAAATTTCTTTTTTTCTAATTCATTACACAATTAGGTGGAGCTACGCATGAGCCGACTGGGAGACAGAGGCGGGGACGAAGGTCCTCCCCCGACGTCGTCCACCGAGGCGGGGCATGCGTACGCCGACGAGACTCACCACCTGTCGGCTCTGAACTGCACAATTCGTTTGACGTTTACCCAATTGGTATTGTTAGGCGACCTCGTATAGTTAAGAATAAAGAAGCAAAAAAAAAACGTTTATTATCCTTGTGATCCTAATGCTGATTATATCTAATAGTAGCATGACAACAAGTTTTTTGTTTTTACCATTCGTCTTAACATCAACGAGTCGTTCCTGCGCGCAATTTGCATAGCATATCCTTTCATAATCCATGAATTCTCATGTAATAGTTCTTATTATAATATACTCTTCATGCATTAACAAGTACTACTCATCCTCCGTAACATCGATTTTGTTCGCTATGTTGGAATACATGATCAATCTTATTTTACATACATTATATAATTCACCATGTCTGAAATATATACTCCACGAATATCAAATAGATAAGGACATTAACACTCTAAATAAGTTATAAGACTTAGTCTCACATTACAGGAGCTACAGTCACGCAGATTACCTGCTCTGCTTTCAGACAGTCACACTATTCATGGTCAATCGTTGTTTTCAGTCGTCAGCTTAGCACTGTAGCATATATCGTAGGCGTGTGAACTGACATTGGCTTACTCTAATTTAAATGGGCTAGAAATAATATCGTCAATTGCTTAGAGAAAATTATGCCTCGTTGTTATATTTCAGAGAGAATAAGAAAAAAAATAAAACAAAAAATAAAAATAAAGAAATATACAACACGCCTCCTCAGAATTTTCCCGCTAGATGTCCAAATCTGCTGCCGAATTTGAATTTACTAGTAGGTGCACCATGTTCAAAGTTCACCTGATTGTCAGGCTTTAGACAATGCTGACCTATATGAGTAGAATAGCTACTAGGGTTATTATATAGTATACAGGAGTTATCACTGAGATACGATAATACGTACATAGTATCCAGACAACGTATATATATATATATTTATATATATATACATATATATATAATAACTCGACACCACCTTGAAGGAGTTACCTAAAATATATGATGTGAGGGTTACAGCTGACGCACTTATACTACGTTATCACGTTATCATATATATCTACGTCATGGAGAACTGTAGAGTGAGATCGAGAGCAAGAGAAGTAGAGCGAGAGACGCCAAGCGTGAAATCATGACGGCGATCACTAAAACAAAGCATTAATTTTGTAACGCTCTCTGGAGTTGAACCTGTGTATAAACTATCCATTTTTATTACATATGTTAGTTTGGTTCTTTTTATAAGGGCACAGGTTCCAGAAAAAGGGCCAGGCAGAATCGATCTCCGAGAAATATAAGTGACGACTGAACAGGAATAAACACCAGATACATAGTTTAGGCTAATCAGCGCTGATAAACAGCTTCATTACTCCGGATTTGATTAATCAAACAAAAAACCCAGAATCAGAAAAAACCGCAAGTACGGAACCACGTACGTGTCAGCAAAAGAACAAATGTACCATATTTGTATCAGGATAGAGCGGTATGACAAAGAGCTCTATGTTATAAATCTTAAAGATCGTTTGATCGAATCCAACCGCGTCATCCCCGTCTCATGATCCCCCATCAGGACTTCGAGCCCCCCTAAAAATTGAAGTTCAAAAGTTAAAATATTTCCATTAGGGGCTCGAGCCGATGGGGGACAAGGGGGGACGAAGCCCCAGTCGTCCACCTAGAGTCCGAGAGACCACGACTCCTGGTATCAATGCGGTCTGAGCCTTGGGTATTCCGTCTAGTTTTAAATCAGTAAAACGAACTTTCGCATCAGTTAATAAGCTTTATACGTGATTCCAAATATGTAATTTATTTTTTTGTAAGTCGTACTTTTCGTTTTTGTTTTTTTTTTTTTTTTTTTTTTTTTTTTTTTACATTCCGGTAATAACTTTATACGCTGATTCCAACATATGTATTTGGTTTTCCTGTAAGCTGTCATACTTTTCGAGATAATCCTCCTGGCTCTTTTTTCTGATATTTTTGCCTTTTTAAGTTAATTGTAAAATTATTATCATTTAATTATTAATAATAAACAACGGTAATTTCATTTTATTTATTTGAACGAAAATTCGTACCCAGAGAAAAATAATTAATAACTAAACACAATTTCGAAAATAAGTTCATACAATTTTTAATACAAATTTAAAAAAAGGAAGAATCTGAGCTTCACACACCGAAAGCAAATTCTGGTCAATTATACTGCATTTTAACTTTTTCACCATAAAAAAAAATACTACTCAATTTGCGCGGTCATCCAGCTCACATGTACATATATATATATATATTTATATATATATATTTAATATAATAATTTAGTATATATAATATTAATATATAACTTATATAGTATATATATATATATATATATATATATATAATTGGATGAAGGATATAGGAGACAAAGAAATCAGCTCTCCCGGAAAGGATGTAATAACAAAGTATTTTTTCCCCATGTCATTTCGTGTAATTAAAACGCCATCGACCCAAGGACTTTGAGAAAATGATTTAGTTGAAGATGGAATGAACCTGCTCATCTCCTTCGGTGATCACAGCCCCTACCTTTTCAGTAGAGACAAGGGCACACCGTTCGGAGCAAAACTTGATCGTTCTAGGCATAGGTAAGTGTTCTGACGAAGATACGCATGGCGAATGCATCCCCTATCAAATTTAAGAGCCAGATGATTCGTTTTAGGGCAGGGCGGAGCTGCTGGAGATAAAGTGTGCTTAAAAGCTACAAGATTGTGGTTAGAATTACTGATAGGAGGGAAAATGGCGAATTTGTAGAGAAGTAGTGAAACAAGTCAAGAAAGTTCAAGAATTGGTTCGGAAGTTATGGGATGTGTGTAGGTTCCTTAATCAATTGTTCCAGATCGTTTGAAATAATGATGATTTTGCCTCCTCCCCACCTATAATCGTTAGAGAGGAGCCGTCCCACATCAGGTGCTGATGTACGTTCACGTCCCTTAAGAAGAGTCCCTCGGCATTTGGATGAGAAATCAGTCTCGTACGAAGTAGTATGATATTTAAAAGGAACCGGAAAATCTGTTCCATTAGAAGAATAGTAGCAGAAAGACAAAATATAAATGGTAGTAAAGAGAAAGACAAACTGAAACCATGACATCGAAATTAGGAGATTTAAGATTTTCGTGACGTGTTATAGTTAGAGATGTTTAAATAATTAGAGGAATCCCTAGCTAGCTGGGTCTCGGACAGAAGTAAATATTAGGATGAAAGGTAGTTGGTGTTCAATAGATTCGTGATTAATATGAATGTCACCAAGACCCTTCCCCCCCCTCACCCGAGCACGTAACCTTGCCATTGCAAGCCACTTTATTAAAATATACCCAAAAGTAAATACAAACCGATAAAAAATACAGTAAGTAAATATTAATACAGATGTAACTAAAACTTAATATAATACCTAATAAAAAATACGCTAAATAAACACTGATAGATGAAAAGAAAAAATGCAGTAAAATAAATGCACTAACTATAACTTAATATTGCATTTCCATACAAATTTCATACGCTGATTCCAAAAATGTAAAAAGTTTTAGTTTTCTTGTACCTATCGTAGTTTTCGAGATATGCGGGTGCTTTGGTAAGTTTCACCACAAATTTTATAATAATTTGAACTAGGATGGCCCTAAAATGTGCACGAGGCTCACTATTTTTTTTATAAGCATATGGGAAAATTTTAAACTTTGAGAGGCTCTAACTTTTTTCCAAAAGAGAAATCATTTTCATTTTTTTTTTTAAGTTTCATTATTTTTTTTAGAGTATATCCTGTGATTTTTATAAAAATCGGGGGTGTCACCCCCTCTGCACTACTATTACCTTGTATAGTAGCCTATGTCCTGTGATTTTTAAATAATTTTTTTTATATAAGAAAATCCTATGGGATTTGTATAAAGTCTGAAAAAATGGTCTTCCAGTCAGTTCGTGTATAAGAAAAGCCTATGGGAGTTTGCAAAACTTTGAGGCTGTAACTGAGGATCTTATGCGGATGCGGATTTCACAAACATCACACACACATATATATATATCTATATATATATATATATATATAATATATATACAAACACAAGGGAAGAATGCCTAAGTACAATTATATATATATATATATATATATGGTAAAATTCAATCTTTCGTCTGAGCTTCGATATTCGATCTATCGAACTATACCGATATATCGAGTATTGTATATATATTGAGATATAATATATAAATATATATAATAATATATATATACATATATATATATAATTTCCCAGAGAAACTAACCAGGTTGACCTAGTGAGTCACAAGCGTTAATCTATATAATAACATATAACGAGAAGTACTAGCCGTAGTGAGAGGTAGCTCATATGTTATGATATAACAGCTACTAACCATACATCCCTTAATTCTGCTAATATATAATATAATATATATATATATATATAAACGAAGATGAGAGTTATGAGCTATTTTCTGGCTTCTCAAAGGCAACCATGAATAGATAGTGCAGCGTAAATGAGCGATCTTCCTTATTCATCAAACCCCAGAGTGCCTCTATATATTAAACAACTGGATCCATCACAAATATAATCTAATAAATAAAATAATTATTAATAATAAAGTAAAATAAGAGTATATGAATATATACATTAATATATAATAATATTTTAAACATAGTTAGGATATATTGTCCATATAAAAACATAAATTAGATACAATTTCTATCTTTATACGTACCGCATACAATATTTTAGATCCTCAATATATGTTCACAGCATAAATATATATATTAAAATATAATATTAATTAGCTTTAACTTTTATTCATATAATCAATACATCATTTTTTTTTTTATTAAATAATATACTAGTACTAGTTCTACTCGCCCAATAAAAAAAATGTAAATTTATAATATTAAAAATATTAGTTAAAATACCAAATATAATATTAATTATATTTTTAATCTTATTAATTAACTACTATTATTGAAAATATTAATTAATTAAAATTAACTAAATAATTAATTATATCGATTATTATAATATAATTTTATTTACAAAATACATCATTGCATATTATAATGAAAATTACTTAAGTTATAAATTAACTAATTTAATTAAGTTTATATAAATCAATTAAATATAAAACAAAAAATAATTCTATAAAATAATAAAATAATAAAACAGAAAAATAACTTTTAAAACAATAAATAAAATATTTTCAATATTTAAAATTATCTTTTTATGTAACAAAATTATTTTATTAATTAATTACTTTAATTACTTCATAAAATAATAATTCAATTATAGTATACAAACGATTATATTATTATTTATTATTATTAATTATTGATATAATTATCTATTATTATTTGATAATTAATATAGATAGAATACCACATATTATCTACTTACCTCAAGTGCCTTTACAGATCTTAATATAAGTATATAAATCATAAAAGTTAATTTAAGCTGTTTTCTTGAAGTAGAATTATTATTGAAATTGTATTATTAGAATTAATTATTACTTATTATTATTATTATTATTTATAATTACTTTACTATTATAATACTACTATTAATATATTTATATCATAATAATTATAAAAATTATTCTTATAATTACAATTATTATTATTATTTATAATTATTTTATGACAATCACAAATTATTAATATTATCAATTAATTATGCAACAGAACTAAGTTATTATAATTACTATCAATTATTCTTATAATTACAATTATTATGATAATTTTATAATCATAGGACATGCTACCTTTGCAGTTTTCTGGTGAAGTTCTTCCAATAAGACTATTGTTTTGATAGTCTAGTCTTAATTATAAAAAATCTTTTTTATATTTTAAAAAAATAAAGAAAACAAGAAACAATTATATTTATATATAGATTATATATATAAATATATGTTTCTTCAACTATATATTTTTTATAAATAAACACTTATTTAAAAATACTTATTTTTAAATATATTTATATTTTTTTGGAGTTGATCTACATGCATTCTACAACCATTCGAACTTCATGTGCTTCACTACTACTCTAAAGCTTATAGCTTGTTGTTCTCTAGCGTTCTCTCCAATACTAATGATATTTTCAATGGAACACCCCTTATATAAACTTTTCCTTACTTTTCTCCTACTGTCTTTCTTTCTTTCTCCCTACTGTCTCTCTTTCTTCTCCTACTGTCTCTCTCTCTTCTCCTACTGTCTCTTTTCCTAGATTATTTCATTTGATATTTGAGAAAAGGGATTTTAGGGATTTGTTTCGGAATCCGAGGTTTTGAGGATTATATTAAAGATTTTTGTTAATCCTAATTTGGGATTAAGGATTTTGGATTAGGATTTGGGATTTGAAATCTGAGAGCTTAGAAAATTGAGTTCTATTTTTATTATAGACATAAAATTGAAAGATTGTGAATAGTAGATAGTTTAAAACGTTTATTTGTAAATAGATTAGTGCAAGATTTTACTAAAGTTGTTGGATTATGGCGAAATGTGATTTTAATAGACAAACATTATTGAATTGGATGATGATTCAGTCATAACTTTAGTTTATGATTGTTAATTGAGTAATATTCCATTGAATTTTACGACAAGGACCTCCTCCCCAAAGAGATTGAAGTCCGTAATTTTAAAATTTTTTCTGCATACAATTCAACTTCTGTAATGATCTGCATGTAAAAGGTAGTGTATAAGAAGTTTAGGTAGAGTTAGCTGCCTAGACTCAAAGGGAGGTGAAACCAAATGTTCAAAATTTTAAATTGGCTTCTTTGGGAAATTATTCTCAAGTGTTGTCTCTACTGGGAAAGTTAAAACAAATATTTTATTCAATTTCTTACTTGAAATTTTTTAGAAAAACATTGATGCAAAGTATGATAAAACAATATGTGATAAAAATTTAAATAAAACTTTATTATATTAAGAATTAATAAAGTTAAAGGAATATTTTTCTTTGAATGAATTTGATTTTTAAATTTATAAATGGGTGGATGTCAAGCATTCATGTGGGATATAAAATTAAAATTATTTATATGAGTCTCCAGTTTCACTTCAAGGAAGGTGTTAGTAAAAAGTTTTGATGTCACAGTATATGATTAGTAAATGAAAAAAAAATGTTTATAAGACATAACAAAATTAGTAAAGAAAACTGGTGAAAGTATTAGTAAACAATGTTTGTTATTTGGTAAGTGTAATGGTTGAGTATAAAGGTAAACCGCTGTTCTCTCTGTTTGTTATGATAGTACGACAATATTCATGGGCGTCCCCATAGTTCATTGTTCGAACGATCGAACATTAAAAGAATGGGTTTTGGACTTGTTTGACAGGATTGTAGATCGTGCCTGATACTTTTTTTTTCTCTACTACTGTTTGTTTTTGTTCTAAAAATAAAATTGTTGTCTAAACATTAACCATTAGTAGTTTTGTTCTTTGTTAATTGTAAAGTCATGGTTCCTAGTTATGTCGTTAGTGTTCATGGTGTTGGGTGCAATGATACGTATGTAGTGATTCTTAATGCGATGTATAAGTATAAAAACTGTAATGTTGCTTTTAAGAGTAAGGGGATATTCTCTACTTTTTTAGGAGAGAAAGCTCATAATACTAGTGGTGGTCCATAATATAAGGTAGCTATAAATCACAGTAGGAAAATAAAAATGGGAGCATTTTTTGTCAGTATTAGAGAAAATACTTCAACAACTGAACTGAAAAGTTAATGTCTGGAATTATTTGCCTCAGGATATGATAGTTAGTAGTTTACTTGCAATTTTAAAAAAAATATTTTGGATAATAAGACCAGTATGTGAAAGTGATTTAGTTTTATTAGGTCGCCGTTAATTATTATTAAAATGGATTATAGTAATTTAAAAAAAAAAAATCTGATCCGGGTTTGTTGGGTCTTTCGTAATTATAAAAGTATTCTTTAATAGTTTAATTAAAACTAAGTTAAAAGTTGTAAACTTTAGTTTCAGTTATTGTATAAAATTAACTTTAATAATTATTAACTTAAAACTTAGTTAGAATTAATTTATTTAAAATATTTAAGATTAATTTCCGGTTATTCTAAAATTAATTTAAAATTAAATTCTGATTATTTTCGTTAACACTTTTCATGGTTTTCAAAAAATAAAAATGGCTTAAATTATTATCTGGGCATTATTGTTTTTGATCTTTAATTAAAAAGATAGTTTTTAATATAAATAAAGTTATAAAATTAGGTGATATTGGCTAGAATTAACTCAAGATTAAAATTAACTCAGGATTAAAAATAATATAAAGATTAAAAATGATTCTGATTATATAATCAATTTTAATTCTAAAATTAATATTAAAGGATTATATATCTTAAAAACAATTCTTGATTAAATAACGCTAAATAATTAAATTGATTAGATTCTGAATGTATTTTTATTATTTAAATAAAACAAAAATTAATAATAAAAAATTTATAAATATACGAGATAATATAATTAAAATTTGATTTTAATAAAAATTTACGAGATCATATAAAATTTTTTTCAATTTTTTTATGATTTTTTATTTAGAAACGATATACCGGACCCCTGGAGGCAAAAAAAAAATTTCCGTATCGTAAACGCATAATAATAAAAATATTCAGCATAAAATATATATGTGTATAATATGTAAAATATGTAATATATAAAAAACGTATATAAAAATATAAAAATATGTACAATACATGAAATTTGTAATGTATGAAATGTATATAAAAATATAAAGATAATGAAACAAGTTTATTAAGCAAAAATATTTTTTATTTACAAAAAATATACAAAATATACTATTTATTGTTCTTTGGTTGTAAATGGTATAGTATTAACTTCTTCTGATCTTTTCCAAACAATCTAGAGTTCTTCGTAACTCAGTAGAGTTGGACAATTCCTCTGTTGTTTTTCTTCTTTCTGAAGTTAAAGACTGCAGAGATTTGTGTCTGTTCTGTTTCTTCTTTCCTGTAAATCTTGATGTTACATCCCTCGGACCCCTGAGTTGCTATTGAGGTCAGTTACAACCCACTTGAATCTATTGTCTGAAATGAAATTAATGACTTGGACTGTCAAATATTCTGAAAATTTACTTTCAGACAAGGAGCTTTGGGGAGTAGGAAGTGGTACACCGAAAAATGAAACAACTTTATTAACCAATCCAGCCATCATAAAATGATGAGATGTCATCTCAAATAAATTAAAGTGGTATAATTTTGATGAAAGCTGTAGCTTATTCAATATTGGGATTATACCTGAGTGAAAGACCAATGATGAGAAAAAGAATGCCAAGTTTAAATTCCTTAATTCGTTTAAATTTATAATTGTAGACTTAGATCTTGTAACCTTAATTTCAATCGGGTTGTAACAATCATGCAACATTATAGCTGTTTTGTCTGCCAAACCTAGTTTTGACCCTAAAATAATTCCCAAGGCTTGATTCTTGCTCATTGTTCCGTGGATTACTTTCAAGTTGATAGTAGATTGAGATGGAAATTCTGATTCTTGCCTCGCTGACTCCAAGTATCCTAAAGTAATTTTTGTGTCTGGCACAGGTTTAACACATCCGGGACAATCAAAACTGAATTGTAGTTGTCTTTGCTTTAATACTGTAAACAGATCAGGACATATAGTTGTTAAATAAATAATCAAAGATTGGTACACGATTGTCCTGTCTGATGCTTTTAAGTCAGGATTTAAATTAGTCGTTTATACATAAAAATGCGTAGATACGTTCTGCATTGAATTGGTTAGATAAGTTTGGCTATGATGTGCAGATTGTAGTCTGTGATCCAAAGTGCCTCGGTCTATATAAGCCATTTTATTGTCCATCAGTATACTTGAATCAATGTTTATATCACTCACCATAAGTTGGAATTGGTCTTTCAGTAATGGTAAATATTCTTCCAATCTAGACGTCTCAGCCCATGCCTTCAAAGTGATAAGCCTCCTTATTTCAGCTCCCAATCCCATGATATCTATTTTCAAAGATGGATTTCTAACTATCCTTTCTGCAGTCTCGCTGCCAAAATACGGGTTGAAAGTTTCTCTGTGGTCTGAATAAAATGTTGACCTATCAAAGGGATTTAATTCATCACATGTTACTGAAATGTATCCAGCTTGCTCCTCATATCTAGTAGGAGTCAACTTGATTTGCTCACCAGGAAATGGAGTCGTCACACCAAAAATTGGTTTACCCCATGTTAAACATCTCAATTCATTTGACATTTCCATAGAACAGTTAAATTTGTCTATAAAATCATACAGATTGTAATCATATCTTAAACGACGTTTAGCATACCTTTTTATTTACTTCTTCTTTCAAGCAATTCATTATCTTTTGTATGCCATCATTGACATTACCTGTTGCTATTCTGGTTAGCGTCCCTGTATTTGTTAACCTTGTTTAAAGATTGTCAGCTATGCCGATGTTAGAACAGCGGTATACTTCTGAACTCCATGTGGCATAGAAAGGGGTAGGACTCCACAACTGATTGATGAAAAACAACTTTGAGTCTTCTGTGTAATAATCTAGCCACTTTCTAATCTCCGGATTTGTGACGTTTTCATTTAAGTACTGTGTAGCTGCATCTCGAAGCCATTTCTTAGGTGGTGACATATGAATGATGTTTAATGAATGAGGATTCTCAAGTAAGGACTGAATTTCAGTGACTGATGGTATCCGAATATTAAAATATTTCTTATAAGTGTTCTCTGTGTTACTGCAATAAAAGCATGTTTTCCAATGTTTCAACAATGATAAATGGTATCTTATAGGGTCCTCAAATCCTCGCATAAAGTGAGAAATCGGAGACCACTGACTCATTCCTCCGAGACAGTGATTGTGGAAAATCATGTTGATACAGTCCAAATATTTCAATTCTTTTGACCAAATGTTGTTTCTAAAGAAGACTTCAACGTGGATAAATAGCCCCATTATTAAGGATGGTACAGGGGATATGCTGGATCTTGCACAAGATTCCGTTCCAGTCATAGCCGAACATAGATCACCATCCACACTGACAAATGATTCATTTCCATCTGGGAAGGATCTTCTGATCTTTTTTCTGCTATTTTCAACTTCCGAGCCCTTGTAAAAGTGTTGTTTTCCATATGAAAAGAGAACTGAGGAAACATAAGTCTCCTCTGGCTTTAATGGTAATCCTAATCTTGCCAAGTAACTCTCGAGACTGATTAAATATTTGTTAACAAAGGCTTTATTAGGGACTGTTGATGGTACTTCAAGGCATATCACTTGGTTGTCTCCTTGACCAAGAATTGTTATGACATAACCATAATTAAGAGCATGGGCTAATATAGCATTGATGGTGAGTATTGTCCATCCCTTTTGCCTCATTCCCTCAAAGCCTCCTCTATGAAAACGATGCCCTCCATCTCCTGTTGTAGGTTCTGTATCAGGTAACTTTCCACCATATAACCTTTGCTGATATGTGACAAGGCTTTGAGAGTAAACTTTGTGTGAGTTCTGAAACTGGTATCTTTTCCCAAAATATTCGTCAAAAACAGCACAAGGTGCTGATGTGTTTCGTATCTAAAACGGTTGTTCCATTTTGAAAAATCGAGATTGATAAAAACTATATGTCTTCCAATCTTGTCATAATTTTATAGAGATGAAAATAGAGATAACCGGTTGTCTATCTCCACTCCAGTAAGCGACATTGTTTGGTAGATCATGTCAGACAAGACAGTGTCTGCCAGATTCTTTTCTGTTACAGGTTGGAGGCACCTTATCATAAAGGTCTGTTTACAGAACATCCTTCCAAACATTTTCTCTTCCAACTCCTTTGGAACTAAGACAAAATGACAATGGTCCTTTGGCAATGTCCCATGTTCATCAAAGTAGGCTATCACCTGTTTTATATATTTTTCAGGAGATTTGATGTAATCTAGGAGGACTCGTGTGTTATTATGAGGTTGATAAACAGGCTTTACATCATCTTTATAGAATGAACATTTGTCGAAACATTGAGACCAAGCAGATCTGCAAAGGGCCGTCGCTTTGTCTGCTATCATATCGCATAAAGGCATATCTGTTTTAAATTTACCCAATTCTAACCATGGCTTCAGTCCTATAGTCCTCATTTCGGAATTATTGGGCCAAGTTCGGTTTCTTACATATTTCCCAAATTGTTGATTGTTTAAGTTTTCATCTTTATTGGGCCATTTTTTATTTAGGGATTAGGGATTTTGGATCAGGATTTTGGATTTGAAATCTGAGAGCTTAGAAAATTGAGTTCCATTTTTATTATAGACAAAATTGAAAGATTGTGAAGAGTAGATAGTTTAAAACGTTTATTTGTAAATAGATTAGTGCAAGATTTTACTAAAGTTATTGGATTATGGCGAAATGTGATTTTAATAGACAAACCTTATTGAATTGGATGCTGATTCAATCATAACTTTAGTTTATGATTTTTAATTGAGTAATATTCCATTGAATTTTACGACAAGGACCTCCTCCCCAAAGAGATTGAAGTTCGTAATTTTAACTTATTTTTTCTGCATACAATTCAACTTCTGTAAATTTGCATGTAAAAGGTAGTGTATAAGAAGTTTAGGTAGAGTTAGCTGCCTAGACTCAAAGGGAGGTGAAACCAAATGTTCAAAATTTTAAATTGGCTTCTTTGGGAAATTATTCTCAAGTGTTGTCTCTACTGGGAAAGTTAAAGCAAATATTTTATTTATTTTCTTATTGAAATTTTTTAGAAACAACATTGATGCAAAGTATGATAAAACAATATGTGATAAAAATTTAAATAAAACTTTATTATATTAAGAATTAATAAAGTTAAAGGAATATTTTTCTTTGAATGAAATTTGATTTTTAAATTTATAACTTGGTGGATGTCAAGCATTCATGTGGGATATGAAATTAAAATTATTTATATGAGTCTCCAGTTTCACTTCAAGGAAGGTGTTAGTAAAAAGTTTTGATGTCACAGTATATGATTAGTAAATGAAAAAAAAATGTTTATAAGACATAACAAAATTAGTAAAGAAAACTGGTGAAAGTATTAGTAAACAATGTTTGTTATTTGGTAAGTGTAATGGTTGAGTATAAAGGTAAACCGCTGTTCTCTCTGTTTGTTATGATAGTACGACAATATTCATGGGCGTCCCCATAGTTCATTGTTCGAACGATCGAACATTAAAAGAATGGGTTTTGGACTTGTTTGACAGAATGTAATTTGATAGTTCTTGTTATTTCTACTCTGTTTGTTTTTGTTCTAAAAAAAATTGTTGTATAACATTAACCATTAGTAGTTTTGTTCTTTGTTAATTGTAAAGTAATGGTTCCTTAGTTAATGTCGTTAGTGTTCATGTGTTGGGTGGCATGATACGTATGTAGTGATTATTAATGGATGTATTATTATAACACTGTTAATGCACATGTGTTAGGTTATATGATATCTTTTAACATTTTGACTCTTCATTTTTTAATGGTTTTCGTCAAAGTTGTTAGCGTGATGAGAAGTGTAGGTGTCAAATGGAACATTTTCTGTAATGATTGTTGTTTTGTTTTGGTATGGATATAGGGTCGCGCGTTAATTCTTATAAGTAAGAAGGATCGAGTTAACGATATGTGGAACATGATTTAGTTTCAATTTAGGTCCGCCGACAAATTGATTTATGAAAGTAATAAGTCAGAAGAGTTATTTACGAGGTCGCGCGATAACTTATTATTAAAATGGATTATGTAAAATTAAAAAAAAAAAAATCTGATCCGGGTTTGTTGGGTCTTCGTAATTATAAAATTATTCTTTAATAGTTTAAATTTAGAGTTAAAAATTAAAATTAATAAACTTTGGTTTCATTTAAGTTAATGTATAAAATTAAACTTTAATAATTAATTAACTTAAAAGATATTTAAGAAGTAAATTATTTAGACTAGTTTAAGAATAATTATATATTATTCTAAAGGTAATTTAAAATTAAATTCTGATTATTTTAGTTAACACACTTTTCATGGTTTTCAAAAAATACAATGGCTTAAAAATTATTATCTGGGCATTATTGTTTTTGATCTTCTAAATTTTCTACTTTGTAAAGAAAATGATTAAAATAAATGTTATAGAAATAAAGGTGATATTGGCTAGAATTAACTCAAGATTAAAATTAACTCATTGATTAAAAATACATATAAAGATTAATATTACAGATTACTATAGTCAATTTTAATTCTAAAATTAATATTAAAGGATTATATATCTTTAACAACAATTCTTGATTAAATAATGTCAAAAACAAAATAAATGTAAATAGATTATTTCGTGGAATGGTATTTTTGGTGCAGTAAAAACATAAATTTAATAATAAGACATGAATTTTTACAATAAAAAATAATATCAGTCAATGTGGATTTTAATATTTGGGAGATCATACTTTTTTCAAATAGTTTTTTTCATTTTTTAGGGATTTTTAATTTGAGTAAAATGGTCTTCATGAACACTGGAGGCAAAAGAAAAATTTCCGTAGGACAAAACGCATAATAATAAAAATATTCAGTATAAAATATTATATGTATAAATATGTAAAATATGTAATAATAAAAAAACGTTATTATAAACAATATAAACAATATCTTTATTCCCCCTAATTTGTACTGTATGAAATGTATATAAAAATATAAAGGTCCCTCAAGGCATATATTCAAGCAAAATATTTTTTTATTCTACAAAAAATATATCAACAATATACATATTATTTTCTTTGGTGGTAAATAGTATAGTATTAACTTCTGATCTTTTCCAAATAATAAGTATTCTTCGTAATCATGTAGAGTTGAACAATTCCTCTGTTGTTTTTCTTCTTTCTGAAGTTAAAGACTGCAGAGATTTGTGTCTCTGTTCTGTTTCTTCTTTCCTGTAACTCTTGATGTTACATCCCTCGGACCCCTGAGTTGCTATTGAGGTCAGTTCCAACCCACTTGAATCTATAGTCTGAAATGAAATTAATGACTTGGACTGTCAAATATTCTGAAAATTTACTTTCAGACAAGGAGCTTTTGGGAGTAGGAAGTGGTACACCGAAAAATGAAACAACTTTATTAACCAATCCAGCCATCATAAAATGATGAGATGTCATCTCAAATAAATTAAAGTGATATAATTATAATTTTGATGAAAGCTGTAGCTTATTCAATATTGGGATTATACCTGAGTGAAAGACCAATGATGAGAAAAAGAATGCCAAGTTTAAATTCCTTAATTCGTTTAAATTTATAATTGTAGACTTAGATCTTGTAACCTTAATTTCAATCGGGTTGTAACAATCATGCAACATTATAGCTGTTTTGTCTGCCAAACCTAGTTTTGACCCTAAAATAATTCCCAAGGCTTGATTCTTGCTCATTGTTCCGTGGATTACTTTCAAGTTGATAGTAGATTGAGATGGAAATTCTGATTCTTGCCTCGCTGACTCCAAGTATCCTAAAGTAATTTTTGTGTCTGGCACAGGTTTAACACATCCGGGACAATCAAAACTGAATTGTAGTTGTCTTTGCTTTAATACTGTAAACAGATCAGGACATATTGTTGTTAAATAAATAATCAAAGATTGGTACACGATTGTCCTGTCTGATGCTTTTAAGTCAGGATTTAAATTAGTCGTTGATACATAAAAATGCGTAGATACGTTCTGCATTGAATTGGTAAGATAAGTTTGGCTATGATGTGCAGATTGTAGTCTGTGATCCAAAGTGCCTCGGTCTAAATAAGCCATTTTAGGGTCCATCAGTATACTTGAATCAATGTTTATATCACTCACCATAAGTTGGAATTGGTCTTTCAGTAATGGTAAATATTCTTCCAATCTAGACGTCTCAGCCCATGCCTTCAAAGTGATAAGCCTCCTTATTTCAGCTCCCAATCCCATGATATCTATTTTCAAAGATGGATTTCTAACTATCCTTTCTGCAGTCTCGCTGCCAAAATACGGGTTGAAAGTTCCTCTGTGGTCTGAATAAAATGTTGACCTATCAAAGGGATTTAATTCATCACATGTTACTGAAATGTATCCAGCTTGCTCCTCCTATCTAGTAGGAGTCCACTTGATTTGCTCACCAGGAAATGGAGTCGTCACACTAAAAATTGGTTTACCCCATGTTAAACATCTCAATTTATTTGACATTTCCATAGAACAGTTATATTTGTCTATAAAATCATACAGATTGTAATCATATCTTAAACGACGTTTAGCATACAATCTCTTTTTATTTACTTCTTCTTTCAAGCAATTCATTATCTTTTGTATACCATCATTGACATTACCTGTTGCTATTCTGGTTATCGTCCCTGTATTTGTTAATCTTGTTTAAAGATGGTTGTCAGCTATGCCGATGTTAGAACAGCGGTATACTTCTGAACTCCATGTGGCATAGAAAGGGGTAGCGCTCCACAACTGATTGATGAAAAACAACTTCGAGTCTTCTGTGTAATAATCTAGCCACTTTCTAATCTCAGGATTTGTGACGTTTTCATTTAAGTACTGTGTAGCTGCATCTCGAAGCCATTTCTTAGGTGGTGACATATGAATGATGTTTAATGAATGAGGATTCTCAAGTAAGGACTGAATTTCAGTGACTGATGGTATCCGAATATTAAAATATTTCTTTTAAGTGTTCTCTGTGTTACTGCAATAAAAGCATGTTTTCCAATGTTTCAACAATGATAAATGGTATGTTATAGGGTCCTCAAATCCTCGCATAAAGTGAGAAATCGGAGACCACTGACTCATTCCTCCGAGACAGTGATTGTGGAAAATCATGTTGATACAGTCCAAATATTTCAATTCTGTTGACCAAATGTTGTTTCTAAAGAAGACTTCAACGTGGATAAATAGCCCCATTATTAAGGATGGTACAGGGGATATGCTGGATCTTGCACAAGATTCCGTTCCAGTCATAGCCGAACATAGATCATCATCCACGCTGACAAATGATTCATTTCCATCTGGGAAGGATCTTCCGATCTTTTTTCTGCTATTTTCAACTTCCGAGCCCTTGTAAAAGTGTTGTTTTTCCATATGAAAAGAGAACTGAGGAAACATAAGTCTCCTCTGGCTTTAATGGTAATCCTAATCTTGCCAAGTAACTCTCGAGACTGATTAAATATTTGTCAACAAAGGCTTTATTAGGGACTGTTGATGGTACTTCAAGGCATATCACTTGGTTGTCTCCTTGACCAAGAATTGTTATGACATAACCATAATTAAAAGCATGGGCTAATATAGCTAATATAGCATTTTAAGAAAAATTTTAAGAAAAATTATTAATTCCCTAATACCAGGACTCAATGTAGTTTCTTATACTCAATCATCCTTCTCTCTCGCTCGTGCTCACTCTGGTTACTTTCACTCTTCTTTCTCACTAACCTGCTTTTTATATTTTTTCATTACTCTTTTTCTGTTCTTCATTTATTTTCCTTTCCAATTCCTTCCTTTCTCTCCCTATTTGTAGTGTTCATAATCTTTTTTTATATCTCCCACATTCCCATTCGCTTCTGTCTTTTCCCCCCTTGTTATCCTTCGCCCAACAATATTTGAGAGGACAACTTTCCCCCAAATGTTTTTGTTAGCGACACACTACGCATTTCTTAATGAATCCCCACCTATTTACAGGGTTGTTTCTCTCCATTGGCAATAACTATTTTGCAAAAGTTCGATATCTTATAAACAATATATATATATATATATATATATATATATATATATATATATATATTATAATATATATATACGTATATATTATATATATATATAATATAATATATATATATATATATATAATATATATTTATATATATATATATATATATATATATATATATATATATATATGCGCATGCGCCCTGAAAACGTTTGGTTGTTCAGCGCTGAAAATAAAATTATTTTATGTATAAAATAAAATTTTAAAAGCATTTAAATAATAAAAAAAAATAAATAAAAGGTAAAAGAAATCTAGGATACCAATTTAGTATCGTTTATATATATATTTTCAAAAAGAAAATTGGAAAAAAATTTTGCCAGACGTACGATGTGATGAAACTTGAACAACAATTGCTTGTAAACGGCAGCAACTAGACGCCATTTTGACGTAAGGTTTATTACTTGAGTTTGAAGATAAATTATGAGATTTACTGATTACATATTAATAGAACAGTTTGCTTCCAATTAATTACAATACTGTGCATCTATTACTAATATTCTTTTAGGTTCAATCGTAGCTTATTTGTTTGTCATCGGTGAAGTGGATTTTAAAACTATACCAATGTAAAAGATTTTCCTTCGCAGTAAACTGCCGCCGATAAATTATATTGAATCTATTGAATATTTTTTTACGATGTTATTCTATTTAAATAATATATATATATATATATATATATATATATATATATATATATATATATATATATATATATATATATATATATATATATATATATATATATTAGTCAACCTATAGAAAGAAACCGTCATGTAACTAGAGAACTACAAATCCTACACTAAAACATGACATTTTTGTAAACTGCGAAGAATTTGTTTGGAAAATGGTAAAAAAAAATTAGAAAAGGCTTAAAATAAGATTCTCATATATTTACTAATGTAAGTTAATACAGTACTGGCTGTACGATAAGAAATTCAAATTTCCGTGTCTGCAACTAAATGATCGCGAAAGTTGCCAATAATTGCTTATGTCCACGTTAAAAGTTAGTTTAGTATTAATGTTACCATTAAGTGTTTTTTTTAACATTGTCTCGATTTACGATCAGGTCGAAAATTTGTAAATTTTTTTTGATAATTTTTTTTTTTAAAACTAAACGAATACCCTACGTGAAACCGCAAAGATGGAAGGTGCCTGGGTTTGTCGGCCTACTGGTGGACGACGGAGGGACTTCGTATCCCCTCTCCCAACGGCTCCAGCCCCCTAAAAAGCCCCCCTCCAAAAAAAAAAAGATGAAATTCCTCGATAAAATTCAACGGCGATGTTTATTTATTCTAAGTGCATCGTGTTTTTCAAGCAGATTTTCTAGGTGGAGAGGTTTTGTCTGCAGAACCTTTGTGTCACTAATTTGCTCCATCTATTCACGCGTAACTACTATCTCTGCAATCGGTACCTGTTCTTCCTCTTCGTCACCCGTTTCTTCATGAGAGTCCACCCGAAAGGCTGCACAGAAATTTGCACCGTTATCTGTTGTAATGCAGACAACCTTGCAGACATTTTTTAAATTTAGTTTCCTTATTGGAGTTATAATTTTTTTCAGCACTACGATATTATTTCATTTATTTTTACTGACCTTATGCTCAATGCTAAATTGTTGATGAAAATCCGTAATATTGTTGGCTAGGACTGTGCTGGTCTGAGAAACAGATAACTCTACAGGCAAGACCAGCCTTCTCTCTCTATTCAAAGTATTCAAATTGGTCCAGTAAACCGTCATCCCCAGAAAACTCCTGTTTGTTGTTCCCAGTCCAGCTGTCTGCTGTTGTGGCCACATAACTGACCTTACTGATAATGTTGGTTAAATCAGCCTTTCCTATTATGCATATGACATCAAGATTCCTCATCCCTTTTCTTCTGGAGAGGAGGTAGAAGTCAGAGTTCAGGTAGGATAGGAATTCGGCAAAGAACTTAGACTCCACAATGTGAATAGGCCCAATGTCATGTAGCAGAAATCTAGAAGCAGAAATATTTGTTGAGAAATGATTTTAATAACAAATGAAACTTGGTATTTCAAATTCGAAAATTTTTGTATTGTTAGTTTTTTAACCTGTTAGTTGTGACACCACTTAAAGTTAACCTGTACTTAAAATAAAACACTTACTTATAAAGCAACTCAAAAAATGAAACTCTTCGATAAAATTGTATACTGATTCCAAAAATGCCAGTTGTTTTAGTGTAGCACGTGGTTTTCTAGTTACATGAAGGTATATTTCTATAGTCTGGCACATATATATATATATATATATATATATATATGATATATATTATTATATATATATATATATATATATATATATATATATATATATATATATATATATATATATATATGGGAAAGTTCTATATTTCAATCGTGTTGTTCAGCCCCTGAGCGGCTGGCTTGTACTGGCTTGGGTGAGGGTTTGTAAGCCATGGGCCATGTCAGTCAAGCCAGCCGCTCGGCTTGGATGAACAAATGTATGAACGAACACGTGATATATATATAAATATATATATATATATATTATATATATATATATATATATATATATATATATATATTTATATATATATATATTATATATATATATTCTATAGTAAATCGGTGTCTACCTGACCAGACTTATCCTAACTTGACTTAAAAGCCGTAAAGTTCGACTTAACCGTGATGGATCGTGGTTGCAAAAAATCGCCAACCTAACCTAGATGGATCGTGGTTGCAAAGAAAGTTCAACCTAACCTAGATGGATCGTGGTTGCAAAGAAAGTTCAACCTAACCTAGATGGATCGTGGTTGCAAAGAAATTTCAACCTAAACGAAATGGATCGTGTTTGCACAAAAGCTAACGTAACCTAGATAATCCTTTTTTAAGTACAAAATTACTAATATTTAAGTTTAATAAATAATCAAATACAAAAAAGAATAAAAAATTTATATATATATATATATATATATATATATATATATATATATATATATATATATATATATATATATATATATATATATATATATATATATAACGTTACGTACTTTCAGATCTTTGGACTCCTTCAAAGATAAAGAAGATTTACTTGCAAAGTTAAATTTTGACCTTAACGCATATTGTATATGCGATACAATGTTTTTTTTTTTCAATACTTTTACCACTACACTATTGTATAAATATAATTAATTTTTTCCGTCACCATTGTATTCATTAAAACACAAAAGATAATAGTAGTAAAATAATTCACAACTTATCATAACTCTCGACAACCAACATACGTTTCAAATGAAATATGACATAAAATTTTTCGCTAATCAGCCAACCGGAAAGAAAGCCAGTCGGCTTAGTCTTTTATTAAATTTCAAAATATGTCTCTGTAGACAATAAAACACTGTACTCTCATAGACACATACGAATGAACATAGTTTTTCTTCTAAGTTTAATTATGTTCATCAGCAATCAATTCATTAATACATATAACGGACATTTTTATTGTTAAATATTGCACAACTTTTCATAATCAACATATTTTTAAACTAAAAAATGATATAACAACTAAACCCTAATTTAACAAATAGAAAATTATCTTTACTCAGCCAACATCACAAGGCAGCCGGCTGACTCTGTTTCCCCGTCTTTGAACTTAGAAACTTTATTCAGAAAAATGAACTGATTCAAATATAGAAAAAAACATATAATATATATTATAGATATATATATAATATATATATATATATATATATATATATATATATATTATATATATATATATATATATATATATATATATATATATATATATCGTTTGGTTGTTAATCGCAGAAATTCAAATGATTTTTTGTATAAAATAAAAATTTAAAAATATAATTAAAAAACAAACTCAAACTTTAGAAATTTAGGATACCAATTTAGTATATTTTGTAAATTGTTAAAAAGAAAATTGGAAAAAATATTTGCCAGACGTACGATGTTATGAAACTTGAAGAACAACCACTTGTAAGCGGCAGCAACTAGACGCCATTTTGACTTGGTTTGTCGTTCCGTGAAAAAATAGAAAATTTTATGATAAGGTTTACTGCTTGTGTTTGTAGAGAAATTGAGTTTCACTGATTACGTAATAATAATAGAATAGTTTGCTTACAATTAATTACAGTACTGTGCATCTTTTTCTGATATTCTTTTAGGTTTAATCTTTCTTATTGTGTTTTGTTATCGGAGATTGGATTTTTAAAAACTATTACAACAAGTAAAAATTGTCCGTCGCAAGTAAACTGGCCCGATTAATTAATATCGAATGTCGAATATTTTTTTCTATTTGCTTTAATTAAAACCATGGTAATGTCGAGTTTAACAGATTCTGACGAAATATCGAATTTTTTTTCCCATAATCGTTTTTTTTTTTTTTTAAATATCTTTAGGCCCCATGTCAAAGTACTAGAACAGTGTGCCAAACTTCTCTCATATATAAATTTAATGAATATACGGCAAAAAAAAAAAAAAAAAAATGAAACACGTTTCCCAGACGACATTTTTAATGGTAAACTGCGGTAACGGTAACGTTTCTAATATATCTATATAACTATCTATAATAGTATATATATATATATATATAATATTATATATATATATATATAATATATATATTAATATATATATATATATAGTATTGCACTTACAGAAAAAATTACATTATTTTGAAATCAGCTTATAAAGCTAATTACCAGAATGGGTAAAAAAAAAAAACCTTAAAAGTCAAGACACTTACAGAAAGAAATTACATAGCACAGATGTAAAACTGACGTCGCTTTTACGTCCCTTTGCGATATGCACATTTTGGGGGGGTATTATACATAATAATTAACGCTCCGCTGGGATTGTGGAAATGTGCGCTCTCCAGCGACGTAGCAGTGCGACATCCACTGCGACGTCCCTATTGTACCGTAGTATTTACGTAACTCTACGACATCCTGCAACGTTTATACACGGAGCGTTGCATCGAGTAGTTTTAGGACATCTATTTTAATGTACTTTTGTTATATATATATTATTATTATTATTTATTATTATTATTATGATACAAACCACTTATTCCCGCATAAGGCGGGGAAGAGAAGCTTATTCCCGCTTAAGCGGGTAGTGGTACGTGCAGCTTCCTAATTCATATTTTCTTCATCTCGCCCCACCCACCTCCTCATTCCATTCTATCTCTCGCCCACACCCTACATCTGCCACCCTCATCCCTGCTCTCTCCAAGCATATTCCTTTAATTCCATCCATCCCACTTCTTCTCGGTCTCCCCTGTCCTCTCTCTTTCCTATCCCCTCCGCCTCCCAAACTCTCTTAACCACCTCTGTTCCTCCATTCTCTCCAGATGTCCCAACCAATCTTAACATTCCCTTCTCCGCTCTTTCCACCAACCCATTCCTCCAATCCACCATCTCTCTCTTATCACCCCTATTCCTAATCCTCTCTCTTATGCTAACCCCACACGGCTCTCAACCCTTTCATCTCAAAACACTTCCAACTTCTTCTTGGACCTAGCATTCAACCCCATGTTTCACACCCATATTGTATATAGTACCGCTGGAACACATCTTTTTTCAAACATATATATATATATATATATGATATATATATTTCCCTCATAATTCCCTCAGACCACTCAATGCTCTCATTCCTTCTCCTACTCTGTGATCTATCTCTTCCTTCATGCCTCCTTCCTTACCCAAATCCATCCCTAAATATCTGAAAACCTTTACTTCTTCTAATACTACACCTCCTAATCTAATCTCTAACCCCATCACCTCATCTGTTTCCTCCTCCTCAAACACTAACACTTTACTCTTTCCTGGATTTATCTTAAGCCCTTTTGTCGCACACAACCCTCTCAAACTCTTCACCAAATACTAAACAGCCTTCTGAATTCTTATATATATATATTATATATATATATATATATATAATATATATATTATATATATATATATATATATATATATATATTATATATATTATATATAAGTTTAGAACAGGTTACATAGATTTAAATATAATTAATTATGACATTTGTTATGAAAGGTCTTTTATTGCAAATTAAGTTTTCTTTTCACTTTTTATTAAATAAAATTGTTTAGTTTTATTTTTCTCTGCGAAAACGTTAGATTCATTAGTGGCGGTTTAAGCATGGTTTCGTCATAGGCTTCGTGTTTGTAGTGCTGCCGAAAACAATTTATGTACTTTGTGACAACACATGATTGCTAAATTCGTTCTTTGTATTATTATTATTATTATTAATTATATATATATATATATATATATAATATTATATATATATATATATATATATATATATATATAATTATATATATACTTATATATATATATATATATATAATATAATATAGTATATATATAATTATTCATATATATATATATATTAATTTTAAATTTGGCAACTGTGTTTTCTCTTTTAATTTTTCAAAAAGTTCTTATTAAGGTATAACAACAAATCGATTGATTTTATTAAAAAATCGATTTTTAAGAATCTGTTAAACTCAAGCTATTACAAAAATATTTTCCGTGAAACACTGATATAAACTAATTTACAACTAAATAATTGAAAATAACACCAGCAGAGTCACTCCAACAAAACAACATCAAAACATAAAATGAAAAAGATTATGAAAGATTATAAGGAAATTTGTAAAAAAGCGTTATTTTATTTTTAAAAAGATAATATCGTCGCCTGGCAGTGTCGCGGAAAACATTTATAATTAAATATGTAACGTCGCAAATACGTTGCATTGGAACGAAAAAGCGTACATCACATAAGATATAACAGCAATGTCACATTTACGACGTATGTGTGAAGTGACGAGTGCGACGAACATTAACGTCGCTGTGATGTATCTGCACCAATCTGTGCTATATGGGAATATTATGGAACCAGCGTATAAAGCTTATTATATGTCAAGTTTTTTTTAATGATTTAAAACTAACGAATACCCTAGAGTTAGACCGCATAGATATCAGGAGTCGGGTCTCTTGGCCTCTAGCTTGAAGGAAATGTTTTCCTTAAACTTCAATTTTTAGGGGGCTCGAGCCAGAGGGGGTGACGAAATCCCCCCCCCCCTTCGTCCACCTAGAGGCCTGGAGACCCCGACTCCTAATATCTATGCGGTCTACTCTAGGTGTTCGTTTAGTTTTAATCATAAAACGACTTTACATTAATAAGCTTTCTACGCTGATTTCAATATGTAATTTGTTTTTTCGTAAAGTAATATTTTTTCGAGATAATTCTCCTGGCTCCTTTTATGGAATTATATATATTATATATATATATATATATATATATATATATTTTTGTTCGTTAATTTTTATATATATATTTTATATATATCTCATATATAGTATGCATTAGTATTTAGTTCTCTCCCTTAGCTTTGATGACATTCTTTAGACGTTCTGGCATAGATATGTGATAAAATTTAGGCACGAAGAAATGAAAACTTATAAAACTAAATTGTTAAATTTGGTGATACAATAAAAGTGTAATACCAATATAAAAAATATAAATGAGAATGTTTGTTTACCATATATTCGTTTCCACTGTCACGTTCGTAGTAGTTTCCATAAGCATCTTTAAAGCGATCCTAGTGCTTTTCACACGATTCCACGCATCAATAGGAGTTCTCCAGTGTGAGTGCGTTGAGGACCTAATGCGATTCTGCTTGCAACTCCTCAATTGTGTTAAAACCACACCATTTTATCCATAATTTCATTTTTGGGGATACGAAAATGTCACAGGGGCAATATCAAGTGAATTGGTGGTCTGTGGAATCAATATAATGTTTTGAAGTCGCTTGTATGGACGTTTGTGCCGAATTGCCTCATTCAGCAGCTTCAAAACCTCATAACAAAACTTGGTCATTCATTGTCGATTTGACTAGGAGGTAAGAGTTCCTTGTGAACATCATGTGAATGTGGAAAAAAAACTACGTTAACTTCACAAGCTTTTTTGACCAGCGGTGAATTTCTGCAATTTCGGCCTTCAACTCATGCTCGTTAATGCTCTAGAACAGCGTTTCTCAACCGGGGGGTCGCGACCCCCAAGGGGGCCGTGAGCGGATATACGGTGGGTCGCGGTGGGTCACAAAAAATAAAATATTTATAATCAAATGTTACACAGTTGTTATTTATAAAAAGTTAATACTTAATGAAAATAAAAATATAATACTTAAGCATCTTAAATATTTTTATTCAGAAAATTAAATATATATATAATATCTATATTATATATATATATATATATATTATATATATATATAATATAGAAAACCATATATTTATTAAGTAATTATATATATATATATATATATATGGGGTAATTATTGGGTCGCGAGGTTACTAACTTTATGCGTTTTGGCTTTCGGGGGGTCGCGAGACTTAAAAGGTTGAGAAACGCTGCGGCTTAAACCAATGATTCATAACTAGTTATGATATTGGAAATGGAATTGGGGTTATCTCTGACTTATTAAATACGCGATCGAATTTCTGTTCATTGCTCAGCATTCTTAATAGAGATTTCACTGAAATGCTTCTCATGTTCAAAACGTCCAACTGTCCTACCATCTCGCAATCATCGCAGATAGTTCGCCTTCTATATGCAAGGAAAGCCGCGCCAAATCTTGATATGATTTCCGGCGTTGTTTTTGTTAACAGTCTTCCAGAACGCTCATTGTTGATGAACAGCTGTACGTTCGTCTTTGAAGCGTATGTACCAAAAATAGGTTTTTAATTTGATATTGGCTCATGACATTATCTCCAAAAGCTTCCTATAGCATGCGATGAGTTTCTGAAGCAGTTCTTTTAGGTTTGAAGCTAATTTTAAAGTAAATTATTTGTTTGTTAAATTGTTATATCGGTTGGAAAAAAAATCCAAATTGATGGAACTTACCCTTACAAAATCTTACTAAAAAATTAAAAAAAAAGTTCTTCCTTTCACCTGCGTGGCTGTTAGTACACTGATTCACAAAGCATACTACTCTCTGCATTTAGAGATAGGAGGGCATACTACTCAAAATTCGCGCGAGCTGTTCATATTCTCCTATCTATGGGGTAGCACCTCCTACTTATATAAACTTAAATTAAACTCACTTTTCAGTTAGGAAATTTTCCATTTCAATTTCATATTTTTGTTGTGATGATTCTAGGAGGCATTGGCGAAAATCTTTTGAAAGGTGAAGAGTTTAAGTAAAAAAAACTTAAACCCATGATTCATAACTAGTTATGATATTGGAGATGGAATTGAGATTATCTCTTGACTTCTTGTCCGAGTTCCGTACAGACAAAAACTGTTCGAATTTCTGTTCACTGTACAGCATTCTTAATAGAGATTTCACTGTATACGTCTCATGTTCAAAACGTCCAACTGTCCTACCATCTCACAATCATCGTGGATAGTTCGCCTACGATATGCAGGGATAGTCGCGCCAAATTTTGATAAGATTTCCGGCGTTGTTTTTGTTGACGGTCTCCCGGTACGCCCATCGTTGATCGACACCTGCACAATCGTCCTTAAAGCGTTTTGCATCAAAAATAGGTTTTTAATTTGCTGTAGGCTATATAAGCTCATGACATCTCCAAAGGCTTGTAGCATGCGATGGGTTTCTGCAGAAGTTGTTTTGGTTTGAAGCTAAATTTAATGCAAATTATTTGCTTGTTGAATCTGTTATATCAGTTGAACATAAAACTCCAAATCGATAGAACTTACCCTTACAAAATCGCACTAAAAAAAAAAAAATTCCTTTAACCCGCTTGGCTGTTAGTACACTGATTCACAAAACATACTACTCTCCGCATCTAGAGATAGAAGGGCATACTACATCCAATTCCCGCGAGCTGTTCATATTCCCCGAACTTTGGGGTAGCACCTTTAACTTATATAAACTGAAATTAAACCCACCTATCGCTTAGGAAATTTTCCATTTTAATTTCATGTTTGTTCTTACGAATTTAGCAGGCGAAGTCGCAAGTCTTCTGAAGGGTGAAAAGTTTAAGTAAAAAAAACTTAAATCCATGATTCATAACCAGTTATGATATTGGAGATGGAATTGGGGTTATCTCTGACTTATTATCCGAGTTCCGTACAGACGAAAACGCGATCGAATTTCTGTTCATTGCTCAGCATTCTTAATAGAGATTTCTCTGAAATGCGTCTTATGTTCAAAGCGTCCAATTGTCCTACCATGTCACAATCATCGTGGATAGTTCGCCTACGATATGATTTCCGGCATCTCTTTTGTTGACCGTCTTCCGGAAATAACATCGTTGATAAACAGCTGTAAGTTCGTCCTTGAAGTGTTTGTACCAAAAATAGTTTTTTTTTAATTTGCTATAGGCTATAAGGCTCACGACATTATCTAGAAAGGCTTCCTGTAGCATGCGATGAGTTTCTGCAACAGTTCCTTTAGGTTTGAATCTAATTTTAATACAAATTATTTGCTTGTTAAATTCTGTTATATCGGTTGAAAAAACAACTCCAAATTGATGGAACTTACCCTTACAAAATTGCACTAATAAAAAAAGAAAAAACTCTTCGTTTCACCTGCGTGGGATTTAGTACACTGATTCACAAAGCATACTACTCCGCATCTAGAGATACTATATCCAATTCTCGCGAGCTGTTCATATTCCCCGAACTTTGGGGTAGCACCTTTTACTTATATAAACTTAAATTAAACTCACTTTTCGCTTAGGAAATTCTCCATTTTAATTTCATGTGTTTGGTCTGATGAATTTAGGAGGCAAAGGCGGAAGTCTTCTGAAGGGTGAAGAGTTTAAGTAAAAATACTTAAATCCATGATTCATAACCAGTTATGATATTGGAGATGGAATTGGGGTTATCTCTGACTTATTATCCGAGTTCTTGTACTACAGACAAAAACGCGATCGAATTTCTGTTCATTGCTTAACATTCTTAATAGAGATTTCACTGTTTGCGTCTCATGTTCAAAACGTCCAACTGTCCTATCATCTCACAATCATCGTGGATAGTTCGCCTACGATATGCAAGGATCTTGATATGATTTCCGGCGTAGTTTTTGTTGAAGGTCCTTGAAGCGTTTGCACCAAAAATAATGGTCTGTATATGAACTATGGATCCTATTCAACGACTATTTACAAAGAATCTATCGTAAAAACTTTAGTTTACAGAGCATACAACCTATGTTCAACTTGGAAAACTTTTGATGAAGAAATTTGCCGCATTAAGTAAAATTTAATTAACTGTGATCATCCACAATATTCAGTTGAAAATTTAATTAATAAAACCATTACAAAATTATATAATAAAGAAAGTAAAAATAATCAGAAAAATTAGATAAATTTCTTCTTCAAAACTTCTAATGCTATAGACTTCATTCAATAAAGAAGAAAAGTGCCTTCGTAATATTTTGAACTCTCACCTCAAAACTAAAGACAGCTCAAAAATTAAAGTCAGACTATACCATAAGTCCAAACAACTGTCATCTTCCTTTAGCACATGAGATGCTTTGAGCGACAACCATCACGTTGTGTACCAATTTAACTGCCCTGAGTCAGACTGTACGTCGACATATATTGGTTACACGAAGAATAGATTGTTGGACAGGGCATATCAACATCGCTACAGTCCCAGCAAAATATTTGAACATTTCAACACGGAAGTTGAGAACAATAATCTTGTGAAGGGTTTAAGAATATTACTAATAGTTGATTGACCATGTGCCGTGTTGAACAATGTTCAAATATTTTGCTGGGACTGTAGCGATGTTTGATATGCCCTGTCCAACAATCCTATTCTTCGTGTAACAATATATGTCGACGTACAGTCTGACTCAGGCAGTTAAATGGACACAACGTGATGGTTGTCGCTCAAAGCATCTCATGTGCTAGGAAGATGACAGTTGTTTGTTTGGACTTATGGTATAGTTCTGACTTTAATTTTGAGCTTGTCTTTAGTTTTGAGTGTTGAGAGTTTCAAAATATTACGAGGCACTTTTCTTCTTATTACAGGAGGGGATTTAGCATACACGATGCTTCTGAAGACCAACTGGTCTAAGTTTTCTGATTATTTTTACTTTGCTCATATATAATTTTGTAATGGGTTTTTATTAAATTAAATTTTCACTGAATATTGTGGATGATCACAGTTAATTAAATTTTATTTATGCGCCAAATTTCTTCATCAAAAGTTTCCAGTTGCCATCAGGTTGTCGTTCTTTCTAAAAGGTTATCGGCGAGCATTCTGTCAAATTCGGACATAAAATCCATAGTTCATATACAGACCATTATCTTTGGTGGCCAACGCTCAAGGACCTCAACAAAAACTACGCGCGGAAATCATATCAGATCCTTGCAATAATCGTTTAGGCGGAACATATCCCGATGAATTGTGAGATAGATAGGCAGTTTTGCACGATTTTTGAACATGAGAAGGCAAACAGTGGAATGCTATGATAATGGAACATTATAAATGATGAAAAGAATTCGTCCGGCGTTTTTTGAGGCTCTCGTACCACGACTTCGGATCAAATCAGTACAGAGACACCATAACCCCAATTCCCCATCTCACTTCACATAACGGTTACTCAACATCCATCACGCGATATCTAACAGCATATATCTTTACTTACTCTTCAACCTTCATAAAACTTCTCACTTCAAACACTACATAAAATTACACAACACAATATAACATAGAAATTACACAATAACTAGATAGAACTATAACATAGAAATTACACTTTAAACACACATATAACATAAGTTAAAAGGTGCTACCCCACAAGTCTCGGGGAATAATGAACGCTCGCGAGAATTGGATATACGTATCCTCTAGATGCGCGACCGATCAATCACTGCTTTGTGCTCAAAGTGTAACTAAATTCCCACGCAGGTGAAACGAATGAAGTTTTTTATCTACAATTTACATCTTAACATATTAGTGGCAATTTTCGCCCTCAACCACGCGGTCCAGATTCCATCAATTTGGACAGCTTGTTTTTTCAACGCGAGATACTAAAAGAATTTAACAAGCAAATAATTTTGTATTAAATTAGATCACTAAGAAAGGAACTGTTGCACGAAAGAACATACATCGCATGCTCCAGAAGCCTTTCTAGCATAATGTCGTGACGCCTTATAGCTATAAATAAAAAAAAACTATTTTTTTGATCACAACACTTCAAGGACGAACTTACAGCTGTTTATCAACGATGTTATTTCCGGAAGACGGTCAACAAAAGAGATGCCGGAAATCATATCGTAGGCGAACTATCCACGATGATTGTGACATGGTAGGACAATTGGACGCTTTGAACATAAGACGCATTTCAGAGAAATCTCTATTAAGAATGCTGAGCAATGAACAGAAATTCGATCGCGTTTTCGTCTGTACGGAACTCGGATAATAAGTCAGAGATAACCCCAATTCCATCTCCAATATCATAACTGGTTATGAATCATGGATTTAAGTATTTTTACTTAAACTCTTCACCCTTCAGAAGACTTGCGCCTTCACCTGCTAAATTCGTAAGAACAAACATGAAATTAAAATGGAAAATTTCCTAAGCGATAGGTGGGTTTAATTTCAGTTTATATAAGTTAAAGGTGCTACCCCAAAGTTCGGGGAATATGAACAGCTCGCGGGAATTGGATGTAGTATGCCCTTCTATCTCTAGATGCGGAGAGTAGTATGTTTTGTGAATCAGTGTACTAACAGCCAAGCGGGTTAAAGGAATTCTTTTTTTTTTTTTTTAGTGCGATTTTGTAAGGGTAAGTTCTATCGATTTTGAGTTTTATGTTCAACTGATATAACAGATTCAACAAGCAAATAATTTGCATTAAATTTAGCTTCAAACCAAAACAACTTCTGCAGAAACCCATCGCATGCTACAAGCCTTTGGAGATGTCATGAGCTTATATAGCCTACAGCAAATTAAAAACCTATTTTTGATGCAAAACGCTTTAAGGACGATTGTGCAGGTGTCGATCAACGATGGGCGTACCGGGAGACCGTCAACAAAAACAACGCCGGAAATCTTATCAAAATTTGGCGCGACTATCCCTGCATATCGTAGGCGAACTATCCACGATGATTGTGAGATGGTAGGACAGTTGGACGTTTTGAACATGAGACGTATACAGTGAAATCTCTATTAAGAATGCTGTACAGTGAACAGAAATTCGAACAGTTTTTGTCTGTACGGAACTCGGACAAGAAGTCAAGAGATAATCTCAATTCCATCTCCAATATCATAACTAGTTATGAATCATGGGTTTAAGTTTTTTTTACTTAAACTCTTCACCTTTCAAAAGATTTTCGCCAATGCCTCCTAGAATCATCACAACAAAAATATGAAATTGAAATGGAAAATTTCCTAACTGAAAAGTGAGTTTAATTTAAGTTTATATAAGTAGGAGGTGCTACCCCATAGATAGGAGAATATGAACAGCTCGCGCGAATTTTGAGTAGTATGCCCTCCTATCTCTAAATGCAGAGAGTAGTATGCTTTGTGAATCAGTGTACTAACAGCCACGCAGGTGAAAGGAAGAACTTTTTTTTTAATTTTTTAGTAAGATTTTGTAAGGGTAAGTTCCATCAATTTGGATTTTTTTTCCAACCGATATAACAATTTAACAAACAAATAATTTACTTTAAAATTAGCTTCAAACCTAAAAGAACTGCTTCAGAAACTCATCGCATGCTATAGGAAGCTTTTGGAGATAATGTCATGAGCCAATATCAAATTAAAAACCTATTTTTGGTACATACGCTTCAAAGACGAACGTACAGCTGTTCATCAACAATGAGCGTTCTGGAAGACTGTTAACAAAAACAACGCCGGAAATCATATCAAGATTTGGCGCGGCTTTCCTTGCATATAGAAGGCGAACTATCTGCGATGATTGCGAGATGGTAGGACAGTTTTGGACGTTTTGAACATGAGAAACCTTCAGTGAAATCTCTATTAAGAATGCTGAGCAATGAACAGAAATTCGATCGGATTTTAATAAGTCAGAGTAACCAATTCCCACTTTCCAATATCATAACTAGTTATGAATCATTGTTTAAGCCGCAGCGTTTCTCAACTTTTAAGCCTCGCGACCCCCGAAAGCAAAACGCATAAGTTAGTAACCGCCGCGACCCAAATTTACCCATATTATATATTTACCTATATTATTAAGTATACTATATATATATATACTATATATCTATATATATATATATATATATAACTATTATATTATATATTATAACACAACACAATTATATTATATTATAACTATTAATTTCATTTTAATTTTAATGCCTTTTCATGCCTTAAGTTATATATTTTTATTTTCATTAGCTATTAAACTCCTTTACCCAACTGTGTAACATTTGATTATAATATTATTTTTTTTGTGACCCACCGCGACCACCGTAGGTATCCGCTCACGGCCCGTTGAGAACGCTGGTTTAAGCATGTCTAAGACTAACTAGCATAGTCGAGGTGGAATCGCAGAAATCACCGCGGTCACAAAAAAGCTTGTGGAAGTTAACGTAGTTTTTTTTTTTCCACATTCACATGATGTTCAAAGGAACTCTTTT
>JABUQX010026078.1:0-17500 GCA_015478945.1 Trachelipus rathkii
CGAGAGAATGTGCCAAAATTCATATTGAATTCTCTCAATTAACTATTAATATCGAGTACACCAGTTTATTTTCACTGAAACATTTATTATTTTTTCACTTTCTTTTGTAAACTGGAGCTATTATTAAACTGTTATTTTATTTAAAATTTGATTAATTTTTTTTTTAGAATAAAATAATTAATCAAAAGATCAATAGATTTAGAAGCTAAATTAGACCCCTCCTCTACTCTCCTCGTTATCCTCTGATCTGATATATGTGCAGTATTGATGAACAATGATTTAACACTTAAAAATTTGCATATAGACTGAACCCCACATAATAAAATAATCTTTTGGTTCGACCATTACATAAAATGTGACTATTTTCTGAAATAAGTATCCTTTAACTTTTAAATAACATGGTTAACTCAATAACAATATATATAAAAAAGGGGAAATTAAAAGGGGTGGGGCTTAAAAGGGTTTTCAACCCCAAGAAAGAGGATCGCACTCATCAAATTTGTTGGTGAGTCGATAGATCAGAATTAGAAAAGACGATAAAAAAATATACCAAATATAACTGAGTGATCAGGAGCTAGAGAGAAAGTACGACTGTAAAACAAGCTTATCTAACGCCTACAAGGAAGCATAACGCAGAACCGCATAAGCACGGAGCTAGATATAGCATCAGAGCACATTCACAGTTCATCTGATAATGTAAATGATTAACTTACTATCATAGAAAGCAAACGTCTAAATACACCTAGCCACACCCTTAGATCCCTTATTACTCTTGATAACCCTCACACATATAATAAATACCAAGGATAGTTTTCAGCATGAAAATTTAATATATCAACAACTCAAATTCTTATGACTATATTCAAATGTTCATACATTCTTAATATATATATTACCCTCAGAATTGAAAGTTTCCAGAATATTGTTTAATTTTATTGGATGCTGCATTTGAGGAACATTGGGTTTAACCACGCATAATAAAATTAGATTTTTTGAGAAAACATTATTTTCAAATGCATAATATATATATTGAGTATCTATGTGGGAGTGATATTTAATAATATTATAGTAGATATATATATATATAATTATATTATATAGATATAGCGTTATATTTGATGCTAATATAAAGATACATTTAGTATACTCGGAGTATATATATATGCAGGGGGTGAGGTGTACTATGGTTAAGATGTAGAGAGATTGGGGATCAGTCCGAGTAGTATATTTATCGATACGCTTAGCGTATTTATACTATAGTATACTTATTAGCGAGTGGATTACGCAGCTCACGTTATTATATTAATACGTTAATATCATACCGATGTTGAAACACCATAGACTTAAAATCTTATTAATTATATATATAAATAGCTGTGGTATATATAATATATATATAATATATATTTAGTATATATATATATTTAGTATATATATATCACTCACAGTATATATATATATAATTTATAGTATATACTATAATATATATATTATATACTCTATATATATATATATATATTATAGTACATATATATAGTTATATATACTATATAAATATTATAAACTTTGTTACTCCTAACGTATATACGATGTGTGAGATATGTTATATTGATAGTAACTATAAATTATATATATATATATAGGTATATAACATATATATATATACATTGACATAGATATATAAAATATATTATTTAAATATATATATAAGTATAGTTACATTGATGAATTATACTTATAATATTATATATATAATGTGTATAATATATATTATAATAATAGCTATTATACTATAAACTATATAACTATAACATGTAATATATATATAGGCTGTATATATATAGTATATATATATATATATATTAATATATTATTAGTATATATTAATAGTATATACTATATATATATATACTATACTATATTATCATATATTATGATCATATACTTTATTTTATAGTATATAAGTTAATATTATATGATATATAGTATATATATATTATCGTATAATATATAATATATTATAATTATTAACTAGATTATCTTATTATATAATATATTTATATATATGATATTATATATTATTTTTAATATATAATATATAATTATAATATATATATAATGAGTATATTATATTAAAGCTGATAAGAATTGAACAAGAATTTTATGGAACCGTTTTTTGCTGAGTAAAATTCTGAGTGAACAAGCATTCTGGGTTTTTTTATAAATTATTTTTAAACAAAAAAATTTACTTTTCTTGTATTTGTGAATTTTAATCTCTCTTTGCCACTTTGTCAATTTAATTTTCTTAACAAATTTATAATTTTTTATATTTTTTAATATTTTTACACAAGTTTTGAGGCTCTTCTTCAAGGGTTTGTGGGTTTTACGTTTCTAAATGTCCTGCGGTGATTCCCTAATGAGTCCCAACAGTAGTACTGCCGAGCATAGTCGGATGTTCATCTAACTTGATGTATCTCTCTCCATCTTCGCATGTCTCGATAAATACTGTCTCCAACCGTGTGTTCCATGCGAGCTGATCGGGGCCTAAAATTTGGCAGGGGAGAAATGTTTCGAGGTGAGAGTGAAAGAAAGTGGATTTTAAGGGACATGTTACAGGCTTGAGATTTGTATGCTGAGTAAAGGTGTAAAACACATGGTCTTGTAAAAGTGTGGGACTTCTGTAGACCCAAGACAGTTTTTTTGACTACAATCGCTCGCGCGCACATTCGACTAGGTCAGCAAGTTCTGTTATTGTTGAGACATTTCAGGCAAATTTTTTCATTTTCAGCAAGATCTCTGAATTTTGAAGGACGCACAATGCACCTTCCTTAATTTTAGAATATCACTAATTCGATGGGAATTTTCTGCACAATGTATTTGAATCCTTTGCTTCTTGTTGTCCATAAAGACTTTTAATAAAAATTTTTGATTAAGTCCAAGTATTTATGTGAAGAGGAGGTAAAAGTAAATCCTTAGGATCAACTAGACTCGAGTTCTGTCTTTTAGATAATTTTTTGCCCGGTGTGAAATGTGTGACAGAGGTGAGCCAAACCTTCTTATGTCATGTTCTCAACCTTATTCCGGCTGTGTCCATTCTACACCAGAAGAGCATAGAACTTGGGTATAAATACTCCAGTTGCAAAGCCTAACATAAGTCAATAACTTTTAAAATGACCAGCAAATGTTTCCACTTTTATTCCTTCCTTACTGAATATTTATATATAGTTTTCATATGCTGTCTTCATGTGTATGCATGTGCGATGGGAAAAGATGGGTGATTGTTACCAATGTTGTAGTACAGCCTTTTAACTTAAGACTGTGCATCAACAAAGACAGTCCTCCACTCTCTGAACTGGTGTTCGTGGCAAAGTCTTGCATAATCCATAAATTTTGCTGCGTAACTAAGTGATTTAGTCTTTCAAAATAATTGAGGAAGTTTCTTATGACGATAAGAAAATAGGGTCACATGAGTACCTGAAGCAAAAATTTCCAGCCTTGTAAACGAGAATAAAGCAATTCAGATTTTTCTTTAGAAAGACCAAGTCTCTAGCAAGATCATTCAACTATCGGTTGACTGATCATGTGAGGCTTCATCTTGAAGTTTGTCTGGTTCGTAGTCTAATCATTCAGTTTGTATCGTTCTTGATTTCTACATCTGTCTAAATGTGTGTTGTGGTTTTTACGGAATAGCAAGTTTCATTAAAAAAGGGTAAACTGGATCATAGCAGAGTTAAGATTGGGTACGACTATTTTTTTTTCCTTTGCTTTCCTTTCATACCCGATATATTTGTCATACAAAAGTAGCATCATTACTGATTACTTGAACTCTCCCAACCATAGGACTGCAAAGGCAATGCACCCTGTTAATCTCATTTAACCACACCTAAGTAATATAGGCACAAAGGTACCACAGGGCATTTTGGGGAGCAGCCCAATTTTTATACCTGGTCCCTATTTTGCACCCAAGAGGTAATTTCCATAAGCGATATTTTTTATCATAATGGAGTCATAGTTTTTTTTTCTGGATTGTGATATAAGTTAAGCTCACAGCAGATGTAAAAAGAACGAATCAGGTGAATTTCACGACTTCCTCTTGTTGTCCATTATCTGCCAATCACAACAAAAGAACGATTTGTATGATAGATAACAATTTTAACGAAAACAAACTAATTGGGTATGAAATACACAGTTATTGTCACGTAGAATCGCTTTTCAAACCAACACGTCCCGGTATATAATACGTCATGGCGGTAGCTGTTCAACGGATTTAAGTCGGGGTCCCATAATATCCGAAGCTCGCACTTGCGGGGCTACATTCCTCGGTTTTTGAAAACTAGGTCGATGCAACGTTTCACATGCTCAGATATGAGCAAATTACGTTTTAATTTTTATTTTCTTAATTTTTATCAACAAATATTTCTTGTAAGTATAAATATTCTCAGTCAATTTATAAATTTACAAATATCTCAAAATTGAGGGTCCTAGCCAAAAACTGAATGCAAATAAGAATTAGCGGAACGTAAATTAAATAAGAAATACCCATTTTATACAGGATACAAAATCGTAATGTGAACTAATATTTGAAATCCAATCTGACCAATTGTTCCTCTCTTTGCTTTTCATTCTTTTTAGATTCTGGAAGAGGACATTTTAGAAAGAGATTGTCTCTTCTGTTCAGTGCTTCTAAATCTTTTTTTTGACAGCAATGTCATCAAGTCATATGATGTAAAAAATTATCAAAGAAAGCGGTGTGAAAAACTGGGTTAGTTACACTTCTCAATAGTTTTAAAACCACATTTGAACCAAGCCAAATTGGTTCTCTTTATTCAGCTCCATCTTTTTCAATGTGCTACTTTCTTATCCTAAAACCAAATTCTTTAAAAAAATCTGATAATGAGTTTCCTCTTATACAAACTTTTACAAGGAATGCTAAACATAATAGGAATCATCTGTTCACATATTAAGGTGATTTTCGTACGCCCACTCTTTAGGGCACTAGTTACATGACATAAAAGTATATTAGCTACTTATCTCCAGACTAGGTCTGGTTTATCTTATAATATTCCTTAATCTACAATCGGTTTCTTGGCATGATATTCGTAACAATTGGAACTTCTAATTCTTCTTGCTTTGACCAACACATGTGTTGATGAGTGTTGGTGAGGAAGACTGTGATATCCAAAACACCAAGATTCCAAGGAATTTTCACATCTTTTAACATAACTACATATATATATATATATATAATAATATATAATTATATTATTATATATATATATTATTTATATTTTAATATTTTAATATATTATTTATATTATTATATAACTATTGTATCTAATTTAATTTAAATTTAATAACTATAATATACCATAATCAATATATCATTTCAATTCCTCTATAAGCCACAATCAAATCTCAAAACTACACACAGTCTTACCATTAAATTAAACATATAATTCTTCCAATTTTCATCTAAAATTGAAAAAAAAACAAAAAAAAAAAAAAAAAAAAAAAAAAAAAAAACTCATAACACAACCCTATATATAAGTTATCATTTTAATCTCTTAAATTATAAATAATTAAAAAAATAAAGAAGAAAATAAAAAAATATTTTAAATGAATTAAAATTTTATTTTCCTTTCATATTTTTATTTGCTTGTTTATTAATCTTTCTATTAATTTTCTTTTTAACTAAATAATACCAATTATACCCATTATTCAACTTTTCTCTCCTTCTGTTAACTACTTTTACAATCCCCCCCCTTTATTTTTCTCCAACCCCCTCTCTTTTTTTTTTTCCTTCCTCCTCCCTCCCCTACGATATTTAAAAACTTCCCCCCTTGTTTTCCCTCTCTCTATCCCCTAATCCTTTAATACCTTACAAATTTAAATATATATATACTAACCTTGGAATGTCTGAATTATTACCCTTATTTATTAATTTTTTTTTTTATTTTTTTTTTTAATTCTAACCACTATCACAGTTCTCAAAAAAGATGCATAGCCCCCTTACGCAACTGACTTTTCTAATATTATTTTTTTTTTTTTTTTTCTTTTTTTTTTTTTTACACTCCCAAAATTCATATCCATCATATTCCTGTCCTTACTATTAATATATTTCTACTTCTAGATATGCGGCCTAGTTATACGGTATATACTATATATAAGGGTCTATATATAATAGTGGTAAGTATGTAGTAATGGTATTACTGATATAGTATATTGATATAGGATAGGATAGATATATGATAGATATAGTGGGATTATATATACTGAGTTTAAGTAGATAGATAATATGAATACTTATCTAATGATAATATTATATATATGATTAGAAGAGACATAGGTAGTTGATATATGTATATATTATATTATATTAAGAGTATAGTATAATATAGTATATAGAGTGCTAAGCTTCACAATCATATATAGTATGATAGTATTATCAGTGAAGATAGCTAAGCCTATATATATACATATATAGATATATATATATAATAGGTAGTATGTATATATTATATATATGCGTAAATAATTATACTATATATAGTTAGTATATAGTATATGGATATATATGGACGGATAGAATAGATATAAGTGATTATGTATAAGATATGTTATTAAAAATATTACTACGAATACACTGAAGACTACGCTAACACCGATAACCGTACTATCAAATGATTTACACCAAGCGCGCAATTCGTATTCTTGTAATGTAGTTCCACCGCTAGAACGTATAATTAACCCTCTATACGTTTAACACCAAACTCTATTACAGAAATCAGTTATTAGTTATGCATTATGATCACCTTTCTAAAATTTAAAAGACGCTTAACGGTTTTACCTCAAGAACTTGCTGATATAAATTAATACGATTATTTTCGCATTTTATATCATCCTTCACTATAAGTTATAAAAAAAACCCTGCTACTATCACATCACAAACTCTTTCTACAGACATATCATATATGTTATCGTATCTTCACCTGTGTAACTGAAATAACCCCCAAACTAACATGCACTGTGTCCATTACAAATGAAGATTATATTTTAATATGAGTCTATGACTTATGTTCGGTTAAACTAACCTCTCTAACTAAACATTACAGAACTGTAATAATTCCCCGACACATGCCGTTTATAATTGTCACTTTGGTAACACTACCAATATCTGCAATATTCCGTTTTTTACTGTGTGCATTGAAGTTTTAGTATAACATAATAGTCTGTTATTTAATTCACATTTCTAAAAACAGACTTACAGGGAAAATGGGATTAATTGAGCAGACAAAATTTTTCTTTGCATATTTCAGAATATATACTATTGCCACCGTCTCAATTACATCTGATGTGTAGAAATAAGTTTTGTTATGATGGTTCAAAATCTTCGTAGTACGGAATTAATAAATCTTTTGTCTGGCAGGTGTTAAATTCAGTATCTTAATAATTCCTTTTTTAGTTTTGAAATTGATATAGTATTTTAAGACTTTATTAATATTTTCACTCAGATCTCTTTATAAAATAATGATATCTAATTGCGTCTAGTTCGTCATTACTTACCTCACAATTCTTATTTTTTTTGCCTTCGCTTTTGAATTCTTTCAATTCTATCCTTGTGTTATACTCCAACGTACGCCTTATTCCAAGTAAACCTAATTGTTAAGATGAAATATATTAATGGATATGTTCAATGCAAAACCAAACTATCCACCATCCACACCAAACTGACCAAAGAACCCGCCCGAGGACAACGGAACCAAGGAACCACACCGACTTCCCTGCAAAAGAATAACCACTACGTATAAGCACTAGGTGACCAAGACAACGCAACAGTAAAAGCGTCCTGCAATTACAGTAAAAAACACAAAAGCAAAGCCGAAAAAACAACAACAAATAAAAACAAACCAAACCGTCCATAATACAAACGATCAAACTAAATACCAAAAACCACCCCCCAAACCCCACACTGAATCCAAAACACCCAGAAACAGCACAACTCCAAAAGATCCCACAACAACACAACACAAAAAAACCCAACAACAAATAATCAAACAAAAACCCAAAAACAAAAACAACCAACCAAACACACAACCAAAATCTGAAGAAACCAAAAACCAAACAAAAAAACAACACCACCAAAAAACAAGAAAAAGAACCTTAATCAAAGATGACAAGTACACAAATCAGCACAAACACCCAAAAAACAAAGTAACCCCAGAGGTTTTAACCAAATGACACACTTAAAGGCGGACCTAGCAAGGGAACCGAGACTAAGAAAAACACCAAGCCTCCGCAAACGAAACACTAAGATAAAAAATAAGCCGAAAAGAGCGACTATACAGCCTAAAGAAGTCATCACGACGCAAGCGAGACAAAGCAGAAGAGAGCCGCCAAATGAAACCATCTAAGGGAAATGTCCATGACACATCGACAGCGCCAAATAAAAACCCCCTGAAATAACAAACACTAAACAGACTCAATCATCAATAATAAAAAGGTCGACAAAAGAATGGTCGTAACAAGCGAGAGACAGACATAGGAACGAACAGAAACACACGCCGAATAGGAGAAACGCCAGGAACGACAAAGCATCGGAATTAGCCGCAACGCAATCAGACACAACGGGAGGAGGCAGGCGGCAGCGCAGGGAGCACCGGCGCAGAGGAAGAAGGGGTCGGCCAACGATGATAAGTAACATTGAAAGTAACAAAAAATAATACACACTACACATGGCACACACACAGAAATAGGCTGGCAAACGTATATGAAGAAGGGGCCCTCGGGGGCTGAGCCCCCCCTTAAAAATGCCAGATGTGAAAAAAGTAGCCAGGAAGGTAGCTGAATGCTAAAAAGTCGCTAAAAATAACATATATGGGTAGACAGATAGTAGATTTAGCCCGTAAATCTGGTATCTGCGTATTCCGCAGCCTCCTACTACTAACGTCAATTCAACTCGATTTTACCTTATTCAAATACAAGAATTAGTAGAATCTTGAATATGGTAAAATCAAACTAAAAAAAAAAAATTAAATCATTTGGAAATGTTATAAGTACATCGTAAAAAGAATTACGGCTCTGTAAAAACCTGCTTTAGACATTTGTACTACATCTTACAAAAATAATCCGTTTTCTAATATTGATATTCATCCAATCGCACTTTCGCTACTTAACCTGCTTAACTAAATAGCTTTTAATTTTCACCTCATACGAATCATTATGTGTTACAAATAACTGCTAACCTGAAATAACTGCTAGAAGGGCTTTACGATGCATAAACCGCATAGAACAATCTGTTCTAAAGACTGTATCATAATCGCTCACGCTGAATAATATGTAAGCTTGATGGCTTTGCATGTTTTCCGCCAGCTAGAACATCTTTTCTAATAATGTGAATCTCAGTCCGATCACACTGAATACACTGTATAAATAGGTTTGATGTCACCGCATCAGAACCATATCTCGTTCTAGACGGTGATACTAAATCGATCACACGAGTAGAAAAATAAATCCAATTTACGGAAAATACAGAGCACTATGATGCTTGATGCTTAGAAACAGAAACTATCTCTGCAGTGAGAAACTCATATGTCACAATCGCACAGTTGACACGACTCAACACACTATATGATTCGATGCCTTAAAACCAAGAAGCTGTTCTGAGTTAGCTCAAACTCATCATTCACACTTGACAGAGGAACATCCAACACAATAAGTAACACAAAAGTATACTTAACCATAAATGGAATGTTTCTTTGATGCCTTAGAAGCAAGATTCTGCTCTAATGAGCCAGACTCATATGAGTTTACATAGAAGACGACATAACCTACCCCGTCTGCCCGACACCCTCGCCAGCCAGCCAGCGTGATGCCACCTCAACCACCTGCTGAACCTCAAGTCCCAGCACACTCCCTTAGACAAATAATTAGGTAAAATAATAAGTATACTTATTCAATAAAATACATTAACAGGTTGTTATTAATAAATCAGTTTCTTTTTTAACCAACAAATATAAATAATACAAAAATACAAAACAGTAACTAGACCTTGTAATGATTGACTGTAAATATGTTCGTCATGGTTCGAATTCGGACTTTCGTTTTCTGTGTTGTGAAAATCTGTAGATTCTGTTAGTTCTGTAGTTTCTTCTTTGCTCTCCGTCTACTTTGACGTTTCATCTGTGGTGCATCTTCTTACTTACTTTTACTGTCGTGTGCTTCCTTCTCTTCTCCTCTCTCCTGCTTCTTCTTCTTCTTCTTCTTCTCTTCTTCTAATCTTCTTCTTTCTTCTTCTTACATCCTCTCTCTCTTCTTACTTTTCGTAACTTCTGTCTTCCTTAATCTACCGGCCTTTACGTTCCTATCTCTTTCTTCTTCTGTTCTTTCTTCTTATTACTTTCTTCTTCTCTGCGTCATAAATTTCTTTCTTCTTCTTTAAGAATTTCTCTTCTCTCTCCTTCGAATATTAAATGAAAAATACCCAAGATTATAATGTGCCTGAAAATTTAACTACAAATACCATCACAACGTGATTTTATACTCTTCAAAGCAACAATTTTCACAATTAATAAAGACATTACATTCTTTACTTATATTTTCGGTAAGATTTGTAAATTCAGATTTAGTAATTAAAAATTACAGAAGAGGAGCGAACTTAGTCCTTTCTCACTCTTTTTTACAATAGAGTACTTCTGAAGCTCGCTTTGCTCAGATTACCTGATCTAATATAGAGGTAAATGGTTCTAGCCACTATAAAGTACAAAGAAAAGGATATACGAAGGAAACATCTAGTTTATGACATATTTCTCCTTCTCTAGGAAGGCTTGAAGAGGCCCATATCCATTTGCTCTAGACTCCTGGGATAACCAGCTGAGTGGATAGATCCAACACCATATGGGAATAGAATCATTGAATGAAACTTCGATTTGTACTCTACATAGTGTGCTCAGTCACTATGAATTGAAGAATTCGCTTGTAAAAAGTCAACCCTACAATAAAAGGAAATGACAAATGGTGCTGGAGGGAAAACAAATTCGTCTTTTGATAAATCCCTTCAAGGGATTCCACATATTCAAAAACAATTGCCTAGCGTGTCATTCATATGGGTTACAACAGGGTGGCCCAACCTTTTATACCATCGCGCCAAATTTTTTTCACAGACGAGTTCACATGCGCCCATATATTATATATATATATGATATATTATATATATATATATATAATATATATTATATATATATATATATATATATATAGTATTTACTAATTATATTTTTAATAATATAATCTATATAAATTATAATATATCTAGTATAATATATATATATATATATATATATATATAATATATATAATATATACTATATATAGTATATATAAAAGAAATCACAGAATATGTGATTTCTACTATTAAATATATTTAGAATACTTTATTTTAAAAAATACGGCACTAATTTTCTAATATGCTTGCTTATAAAAAAAATAGAAATCAAGTAATTTAAGAAATATGAGAGAACCACAAAATTTCAACTGATGATCATTGACGATGTTTTATTAAAAGATAATTTAAAATCATGTTTCATGAGTTTTGGCGGGAAAATATATTGAATATGAGAGTCGACGCTACAAAAAAAAAAATGCATAAACATTACGATATTTGTTATATAGCTACTTCCTTATATCATGCCGGATTTAACAAATTTCTGGAAATAAAATGAATTTTTAGTTTTCATTAAATAAATTAATAAGAAATAGGCTGACGTAGCCCAGTTAAAATAAAAAATCTCCCAAAAAGTAGCCCCTTAGCAATGCCCACTTACATAATTTCAACCTTCCAATTTGCGCCACGTTTGGCGCATGCGCCAAGGGTTGGCCACCCCTGGGTTACAAGATGTGTATGAAAAGGAAAATACGACAAATGACCTAATCAGCAAATATAGAATTCTAATTAAAAATTTGAAAGAAAGGTCAGGTAATATTTTATGTTTAGGAATTTCGCCTCGTTTTTTAATGGGACTAAAAGTTTCCAGCAGAGCAATTTTTTTCAACACAAGACTGGAAGAAATTTGTAGGGCCGAAATCGTCTATTTTGCTAACCTTTGGGGTAGCTTTGATGGTCAGAATAATTATACAGAAAAGACGGGTATTCATTTAAAATATGTTGGGTGACGCGCGATTCTAGGTCGATTATTGAACAATGAGGTCACAAAAATGCATAAGGAGATAAACTGTAGCAAACAGGTTTTTCGGAAGGTCCAAATCCCCGTTCAACCATTTGCGAGTAGCTATAGTCATATAATAACCGCAAGGCATTCGTAAAGAAAATAAAATCAAATTAACTATGTTACACAGAAACTACGGAATATAGTTACCAATCACTGAAACATGGTGCAACTTTAAAGATCGTGATTTTATATCAGAATTTGAAATTAATGGTTATAAGTTATTTTTGAAAGATAGAACCAATATTAGGGAAGGGGGAGGCGTTATGATTTATATTAAAGACATATATCAAACTACTCAGCTAGAACTAGCTGATATTTATGAAATTGATATCATTGGAATTAAAATAGAAACATTGAATATAAATTTTAATTTAATAAATGTTTATCGTCCACCGTCCTTACAATCGGCAATAGATGTAGCTTTGTATTCCGAATTAAGCAAAATTTCAGAAGGGTATACAATAATTGTAGGAGACTTTAACTGCCCAAATATTAACTATAATTTACTTGATGCAGATCCCGAAGGAAATAGATTACTAAAGTTCTTAGGAGATAATTTCCTTTTTCAAATAATTGATTGCCCAACAAGAGGAAACAATATTTTAGACCTACTAATAGTGAGTCATCTGAACTTGGTAAGAGGTTTTGAGGTTATAGAACCTATTGGTAAAAGTGATCATAACATGATTAAATTTACCATTAACATTTGAAAACAAAATACATTAGTAATTACTTGAACAATTTTCCGGATTTTAAGAAACCCGAATTTTTAATGGCTTTTTAAGGATAGCTATCTATTAAATGATTGGGATGAACTAATTAACAGAAAATGCAAATATTATGTGGGATACGTTCTAAAAATATTAAAGAAAAAGAAAAAGATTTTGTTCCATATAAAATGAACGAACTTCACAAGCTCAAAAAACAAAATTTTGATCATGAAATTAAAGATTTCTTTAAATAATAGAAATAGGCTTTAAACTTTGGAAGTCTTCTCCCTCAGTAAGAAAATAATAATAATTACAAAAGTTTTGGCGTCGAAACTGCAAAAGCCTAATTAGATAGATGTTATAAAAGAAACTATGAAATTAATATTACAACCGAGAAAGTTAAAATTAATCCTAAAAATTTATACAATTACGTCAATAATAAAAGTTCCATTAAAGAATCAATTGGAGAACCACGTATTGGACAATAACGGAAAACCTAAAGTCGACAATTTGCAGATTTGGCAAAACATTTTAAATTAATCTCTATTTTCCTCAGTATTTACGAAAGAAAATATATTAGATAATGTTCCTAACATGAAGGACGTACGGGATTTTCATGCATGGATATATTTTTATTTTAGATTACATTTGAAATTTTTAGAAGAGAAGTTGCTTTCCAAATTGATAAGCTATTAACAAATAAATCACCTGGACCAAATGGATTTTATCCGATGCATCTAAAAAATTTGGAAATATGTCCAAATTATTAAAACCTCTGACGATGCTTTTCAATAAGTCTTTACAAGAAGGGTTTGTACCTCATAATTTTCAACTTGCAAATATAACTCCTATTTTCAAAAAGGAGATTGTAAACTGCCGAATAATTACAGACCAATTAGCTTAACCTTTATAGGTGGCAAATTTTTGAGACAATATTAACGACAATAATTAATTGCCACATCTTGGAAGATCATTGGACTTGCTCAAAAATTCCAACACGGTTTTAGAAGAAATAGATCCCATGCTTAACAATTTACGTAGAATTCTACTCTCTAAGTGCACCTAATTAATATGGTTAGATAACTATAAGATCTTTTGATTGTTATTTACCCTAGATTTTCAAAAAGCATTTGATACCGTTCCCCCAGTCAAAGATTATTGGAAAAGAATTAGAGCTCATGATTTCGAGCGAAAGACTTTTAAATTGATTCAAAATTGGTTATTGGACCGACGACAACTAGTTGTTTAATGGGGAATGTTCAGATTGGGCGAATGTTCATTAGGGTGTACTGCAAGGGTCTGTCTGTTGGGTCCAATACTGTTCATCTATTATTTGTCAATGACATTGATGATGACTATTTTAGGCAATATTTCTAAATTCGCGAATTGATACGAAAACTGGAAATCGCATTAATATGTAGGAAAGACTATCATATTACTCCAAAGCAATTTGAACAAGATTGTAAATTGGGTCAAAAACAGGGCCAAATGAAATTTAATACCGATAAATGTAGGTTATACATTTTTGGGAGTAGGAACAATGAATACGATTACAAATTAGATGACTCAGTTATCAAAGTTGTCATGAGGAAAAGGATCTCGGAGTATTAATTAATAAGGATTTTAAATTTGCGAAACAATGTGCTGAAGCTGTCAAGAAAGCAAATAAAAGCTCTAGGTTTTATTGCCAAAAACTTCGAAATAAAATCTAAAAATATAAATGACTTCCTCATTTATTATAAAACATTATTAAATCTATCTGGAATACCGCGCAAGTACAGTTTTTGGCAAGTCCATACCTCAAAAGGACATAGAAAAAATTGAAAGAATCCAAAGAAGGGCAACCAAAATTAATACCAGAATTGACAGGTAAGTCATACGACCAACGGCTACGAGAATTAGATATACATTCTTAGAAACAAGAAGATTGAGAGGAAAAATAATAGAAGTCTTCAAAATACTAAATAAATTTAAAAATATCGATTACAGGCAATTCTAATATATGATTTTAACGATGTTACACGAAGTAATGTGCATACACTTTGTCATAAAACCGATTCAAACCAATATAACAAAGAATCTTCTTCACTTACGATGTAATTGAGACGTGTTAATAGTCTCTCTTATGAAATTAGTGAAACAAGCAGCAACATCGTTCTATCAAGAAAAGTTTAAGATAAAACACTTTAAGGAAATTGCGTCTGTGAACTTCAACATACCGAATTCTTACTTTATTAATACGATATATTTCGACTTGGTAACAGCACAAGATGTAAATATATCACTTTAGGAACTAAGAAAAATGCAGCTTAAAATAACCTTGGGCGGCCTAACTTATATAGAAACCAGTTTTAATGTACGCTTAGAAGGTTTAGTCTCTAACGCTCTACTCAGTAGTCTCATTAACACTACATCTAATTCTGTAATGAACAGCTTTGATGTTACCGCTGTAGAGGGTATTTCTAACTTCCAAGCCGACGTGACATCATCTGATCACACTTATCATAATATTTTGTAGCAACCAGTTTTTCGATGGTCCACCCTTAGGGGTTATTTCTTAACGTATTCTAGGCCGGTTGACCTTCATCGACCCACACTATCATCTTAATTCATAATAACAGTTTAGTCCACCGGCTTTAGAGGGTTCATTCTAACATTTTTAGCCGGGATATCATCGATCACACACATAATATTTTTGTAATAGCAGTTTGGTGTTTCACCAGTCTAGAAAGGGTTAAATCTTATTAGCGTCTAAGCCCGTGTGGGCCTCATCTTCCCCAGACTTATCCCTTGGTGGACTGTAAAGTCTTTCGCCTGAGTTCAGGTTAAGTCGGCTGTCTAGTATCTGTTATAGTCTGATAGTCTCTTCTTTCTTTCTCTCTCTACTCCTCTCTCTCTCTCTCTCTCCTCTTCTCTCTCTATATATATTATATATAGTATATATATATATAATATATATATATATATATATATATATATATATATATATATAATATATATATATATATATATATATACTACATATATTAAAATTTATTTTATTAATAAATATACATAATTATAAGTTCTACTACACTACCCACAATATATATAATATATATATATATAATATAATATATATATTATATATATATATATTATATATAGTATATATTATATATATATATATTATATATTATATATATACTATATACATATTACCTATATTATATATATATATATATTTATAATATATATATATATATATATATATATATATATTATGATATTATTATCATATATATATATATAATAGCTTATATATATATACTATATCTATACTATATAGGCCAGCCTCTAGCAAGAGCCACCAATCCATAAAATCTCTAAAAACTACTACGCTACCGGAAAAAACGGAATACCATTGATGGAATCCTGGCACAATTTTACAAGAAACTGTAAAAAAATTATATAAAAAAAAATCTAATCAAAAAGTTATCCAAACTACACAAGCATTACATTTTGAAACCTGCTAAAATTGAGTTCCGGGAAAATGTAAAAAAATTAAAAAAAAAATTAAACATAAAAATTGGCTATTTTTTTGAGGGGCGTGCTGGGACATAGTATATATATATATTTATTGTAAAAGGTATTAACACGGCAATTTAGGGGCCCACGGCTCTGACCAGCCGACGGGATCACAGGTCGGAGGACGCTTTTTCCAATACCCCGATAGCGGAAGGGCGGAAGGAACCCCAGCCGACACCCAAATACCCAAAAGCGAGGGGATTCCGGAGACCCCTCCCCGCGAAGCGAGGGGTTGTCCTCTCAATCCCGCGACATCAGTCCCCGGAAGGCCGAGAGACCCGACTCCTGCCAACTTTGCGGTTTTATACCCGTGGGTATTCTTTAGTTTAACAAAAAAAAAAGCAAAAATTTAATAGAAGGTACAATTATTTTAACGAGTAACCAAATAAAAGGTCTCTAAAATAGCCCTTCTAATCATATTACTATAATTAATTTAACAATAATTTTTTTTATTTTTTATTTTTTTTTTACATTTCTATATATAGTTTTAGGTTATTCCAAAAAATTTATTCAAAACGCATTAGCTATTGTAGTTTTTGAGATTTTTTTTTTTTTTTTTTTTGTTTTTTTATTTTTTTTTTTGGCATTTTCCGCACTAAAATGGACCAGCACTTCAGGCCAATTGTTTTCCTTTCCTTGGTAGCTGTGATAGTTTTGAGATTATGGCATTGCTGGCTCTTCTAGAGGCTGCCATATTATATATATATATAATATATATATATATATATATATATATATATATATATAATATATAATATATATATACTGACGCCAGCCAACAAACCGCGACGACAAACCACACAAACCCCGATATATACTATATATTATTATATAATATAATTATATATATTTATATAATATATATATATATATCATCAATATATATATAAGTATATATATATATTAATATATATATACTAATATATATATATTGACTTAGCATTACTGAAGAGGATGTGAAAAATTCCTTGGAATCTTGGTGTTATTTGGATATCACAG